>JMFS01022472.1:0-20783 GCA_000699545.1 Podiceps cristatus
TGTTACCCTGTGGGCCGCCCACGCTGGAGCAGGCTCATGTCAAGACCTGTGGCCCCGTGGAGAGAGGAGCCTGGCTGGAGCAGGTTTGCTGGCAGGAGCTGTGACCCCAGGGCGGGACCCACCCCGGAGGAGTTCATGAAGAACTGCAGCCCCTGGGAAGGGGTCATATTGGAGCAGTTTGTGAAGAACTGTAACCTGTGGGAAGGACTCATGTTGGAGAAGACCATGGAGGACTCCCTCCTGTAGGAGGGACCCCATGCTGGAGCAAGGGAGGAGTGTGAGGAGTCCTTCCCCTGTGGAGGAAGAAGCAAGAGAGATGGTGTGTGATGAGCTGACTGCTACCCCTATTCCCTGTCCCCCTGCACCGCTCAGGGGGAGGTGGAGAAACTAGGAGTGAAGTTGAGCCTGGGAAGAAGGGATGTGTGGGGGGATGTTTTTAAGATTTGATTTTATTTTATTTCTCATTATCCTACTCGGGTTTTACTGGCAATAAATTAAAATAATTTTTCCCCAAATCAAGTCTGTTTTGCCTGTGACAGTAATTGCTGAGTGATCTTCCTGTCCTTATCTCAACCCATGAGCCTTTCATTATATTCTCTGTCTCCTGTCCGGCTGAGGAGGGGGAGTGACAGAGTGGCTTTGGTGGGCACATGGTGTCCAGTCAGGGTCAAACCACGACACTTGTCAAGAACTGACTGGATAAATCCTGGAGCAACCTGGTCTGAGCTCACAGCTGACCCTGCTTTGAGCAGAAGGTTGGACTATAGACCTCGTGAGGCCTTTTCCAATCTGAGTTATCCTATGATCCTGTTTGTTCACATTTGTTGAAATTATTAATTCCTACACGTATCACAAGACAGGTTTTCAGTGAAGTGGTCGTTAGTTTGATCCACAGCTGAGAGTGGTGCCCGATAACCCTGGTGGCCCAAGGTCAATTTGCCGAGATGGAAGATTCCCAGGAGGCTGTGATCACAGTCTCATCATTGAATGGATCATGGCATTAGATGATTTGTTGGAAAGTCTTCTTAGGTATTCCTCTAGCACACAGCACTGTTACATTGGAGCTGCTCTTTGAAGAGGGAGAAGCACAGCAACAGCAATCTGAAGAAACTGGTTTTATCCACTGTTGTTTGTCTGATGTGATTAGGTAGCTACCAATGGAAAGCAGTTGCTCAAGCAATTGACTCCCAGGTGGTACATAACCTTCATACCTTACTAGGTATGTATATGTATATGTGTCTGTGTAGAGCTTTGTGATGCTTTGGGAGGAGCAGAAATAACATCTGAAAAGTGAAAAAGTCTCTATTGTACTTTTACTTCTGGATAAGGAAGCCAATGATGGTGCACTGGCAGCTTTCGTTCTAGCATTTTCTAATGTCTAAATACATCAAATTGCAACCTGAATATTCTTTTGCCATAGGCTTTTTAATATTACACATGGACATGTGCAGGTATATGGGCATACCCAAATGCATGCATGCAAACTATTAAATCCACACACATCTAAACACATAAAATAATAAAAGAAAATAAAAATGTATTGCTCTTCCAAAATGCCTTTGATATTACAGATACAGCTGCAAAAACAGATTAAGAAATCCAGAAGTGTGGGTTAGTACAGATGCAGCATTTAATCTTAACGTGCTTTTTCAGGGAAAGTGGTCAAATTTAATTTTTATTAAAAAATGCTTCTATCCAATGGGGCCAATTTTACACTAGTCTGAAAGATTGCTTGGTAAGCATGAGACAAATTCCAAGTGTTAACTGTTACGTCTGACAATGAATTTTATACATGATGGGAAACTGCAGACTGAACATGTTATAGGAACAATTATCTTGTATTTCAAGGTTCAGAATCCCATAAATCTCTTATCAGGCTTCCTAAATTAATGATGACAAGAAATTGTTTCACCTGCTGTTGTACTGAAAATAGCCCCTCTTCCAATTTCTATCAGTTTTCTTGCTACCATGAAGCTATTTTTTTTTCTTTTTTTCCAATTTAGTAGCCCTCCTGGTCTTAATCTCACCATGCAAATGAAGAGAAACACCTGTAGCTACAGACAGTGAGGATGGCTTTAATCTATTTACAGGTAAGTCACTGATTTTCTGTCTTTTTCTATCAATTCTTATCCAATACTAACAATAATTTTAATCTTTTTTTTTTTTTTTTTACAGATTGCTATCATGTGTAAGGTCACAGCCACCAATCATCATGCAAAGCCAGAACAGACTTGGCTACAGATATCAATTGCTTAAATACCAAGTGCAAGATTGTATCAAGCCTTCTGTAGATTTATGCGGTGGTGAGAACTATTTTTTTTTTTTAATTTCCTTATATCTGAGTTATTAAAAGCGTGTGCTCATCTGACCGCATTGCTTCCTTTAGGTAATGTTTTTCCCTGATGGATACAATGGGAGTTTTGCCACTGACTTCAGAAATTTTCAGTTATGTCTAGAACTAGGTCCAGATATATCCACGGAGGATCTGGGAAACTTGCCCAGTGACTGAAGCTGGATCTATTCTCTCTGTGTCTCCTGGGAATGTTTGTTCTGTCTGAAATACTGTGTTCCCTAAATGTCACAGGAAAATGTCAGTTGAAGCAGTGTACATAAAAGGCCTTGATTAGGAGCATGGATTTAGAGCTGGATCTTCTATATCGTGTTAGCAATGCTCGAGGTTCCTTGTTTTGTATGTTCTTCTCAGTCTTATATCTTGAATTTGTATTTGAGTCATGAATATTCACTCTCTGTATGCAGTATCCAGCTTCAACAAAAAGGTCGGAGAATGTCCCTTTGTGCAGATTACCTGTAGCACTCAGTCCTGTGTGGGCTTCAGACCCCGTGAAGCCAGAGAGCTTAGTTTGAACTTGTCTGCCCCACTCCTCGCTCCCTGGGTGGGTGCAGAGGCAGCTGCGGGGAGAGTCCCGCTGCCTTGGGTCGGGTGAGCGGTCTGCCCAGCGCCGCGGCTCCCCTGGTACCTGCAGCAGCAGGGAGTAAAGTTTCTAGGCTGACTATAAACCTCTGGCCTCAGAGCTGCTGAATCTGGATCGCTGCCCTCAGCTGACGTTTGCAGATTCTTAAGATGCCCTATAGCATGAGTGCTATAAAAAAAAAGAATGGTGTTAGAGGAAAAGGGAGAAAGAAAATGGGTCCAACAGAAAAGGTGAAATGAAGAATATGATCGTATTACTGGGACGGGCATGTGAAACAGAGGAACAGAGCAACTGCAGTGGAGTCCTAATTGTTTTATGCACAGTCAGCTCTCATCTGGGATATCAGCATCATTCACTCTTCAGAAGAAAACTGGGATAAGCAGGAGGTTTCATCATGTGAACAGACTTAAAACAAACTTTGCAGTACTTTCTCAGTGCACCCACTCATCTATTAAAAACACTTTGCAAAGGCTTCAAGTCCTGGAAAACCTCCAAGTCACTTTTGATGTGATTTTTGGGAAAGTTTTGATAATAAAAAATATTTTGATCATATAAATAAAATCATTCTTCAGATCTGAAGTTTGAACTTTTGCCCTTTTCTGCTGTTTTGAAATCCAGGGACTGTTAAAAATGTATTAAAATGTTCAGTGATGTGGAGAATATTTTAGCATCCTAAAATCTCACTGGGGAGCGTAGTTTCAGGCTTTCATTTTATCGGTATTTTGCCAGAAATTATTTTGTAAAGATTTTTAAAGGTTTGGAACATCCAGCTTTATATATGGATGTGAATGAGTTGTATATTGAAAGTCCTGGAAATTATATGAAGTACTGTTACTTCATATGGTAACTGTCCAGGCTAAAGTTGTTCTTCCTCAGATACTTCTGTTGAGTACAGCTTGCGCAGAGCAGCTATGGAGATGCCCGTTGAGTTCCTGAGGATAGTGCTGGATGAAAGATCTTACATGCCTCGACACTCCCACTTTGGGAAGACAAAACAGACACCAACTGCCAGTGAGGTAGGGTTCCCTAAAGTGTGTCATCACAGAAACAGAAAGCGACTGCAACAACCTGCTGTATCTTATGGAACGTAAAATAATGGGCTCTATTCACTTTACACCAGCAACAGCTGGTGTAATTCCACTTTTATGGGTTGAATTACTGGAGTTGCACTGAAACAAAAGTAGGAGGTGTGAACTGGGCATTGTGCTTTTACTGTCTGTGGAAAGACTAGATAACAGAGAGGCTACAGCCAAAGGAGATCACTGTCTATTAATAAGCAATGTTGTGTTTGTTTTCATTTTTCTCCCCCAAAAAATTTGGGAAGGACTTAATTATGTGTAGTATAAAATGAGGCCTATTTTTCACTGCCCCGTGTGAGCTGTAGTCATGTGACTGGTACAAAATAGATGTTGATTGTTACCATTTAGAGTTGTTACCATTTTATGCTCACAGCATGCAGGACGTCCTGGGAAATGCTGAGGTGGAAAAGGTAATGTAAGTAAAGTAAAATATGTATGAGCTAGGGAGAAGGGAAGGCCCTATGATAAAGGAAACATCTTCATATTACTATATATGTGTTTGAGGTTCAGCTTTGTCATTCTTTCCCAGGAAAACATGGATTCAATCCCATTTTTGTAAGCAAGTGGAATAGAATATAAACCTGTTTTCTAAATTTTATTGGACACTTAACCAGCAATCCTAGGAGATGATCCCTGGTCATTTCCCAGTGCTTTTTATATTCCTCTATTCCAAGGACAAGGATATTCAGGGAAAAAAAAAGAAAAAAAAAAAGAAATCTGATATTTTTCTGCTAGTAGTCTGCAGTATTTAATCACATTAAGAAATCCATTAAAATTCATGGCCATCGTAGCAGATGCATAGATAACAGCTGCTGTCCCCCACACTTCTCAGATCTGTGTGAGAAAAATACAAGTCTATTTAGTAGCAAGTAGTGGGTATTATGCTGACATTTTTTTCTATTTAGAGTTATGTTCTGTTTCTACCAAAATCTTCCCAAGGCTGCGGAATTAGAAACTCTTTTTCTTACTTGTATGTAAACATTCATTTTCTATGGTTATATTTAATATGATATTTAAATTTTAATGATAAAATTGGAGGGATGCTTGAGAAATTGGTGCTCTTTTATTTTTTTCTGTTACTCATTTTCATACATGAAAAATAGTTGTGGCTTCGAAGTATATCTATAAATCAGGCTAGACATTCCTCTGTTTGTAATTCTAGAGAACAAAGCATAATCACTAGTTTGTAATGAACAAATCTGCATGGGGTTAGAAGGAAATAATTTTCAGTACCAAAAAATCCCTTTTGATGGAACAAAAAGGTATGTGTCAGTATATTGGACTACTGGAATTATCAGATTTTTTTAAACTCTGATAATTATAGTATTAAATTTGTTTTGTTTTGTTTTGTTTATTTTCTTTCCTCTGAATGTGAGCCTACATGTGAGTCAAGTTACACTTTGGAAATAATACCAATCTAAATATCAGACAAGAATACAGGGACTACATGCATAAGTTAGTACTAGTTAGAGAGAATGAGCATCAGGTGATGTCCAGAGCACGTCCCAAGAATAGCAGGTAAGTGAGGTCCCCTCCTCTCCGTGCCTCGTGAGGGCTGCACTAGAGCAGCCCAGGCTCAGCCTGGTGCAGATCTGAGTAGATGCAGCAGAGCAAGGTTGGGTAGCAGAGCACCGTAGCCTTCTTAGCCACAACTGTAACTTTAGTGTCTGATGACATGTACCTGGCATGTCAGTGAACACAGAAAATTGGAAGCCTCTGGCAACATTATATTAAAGCAGCGCCTCAAGAATCTTTCCTCTTGCTCCTCCAGTTATGCTATAAAAGAAGTATCTACCATGTGGGGAAGGACGCGGTCCAGTTGTCCCAGCTCAGCTTCACAAGGTGGTGTAATGAAATAAAGCTACATCTCCTCCTTGGCCAAATGCAGCACAGCTTCAGAAGTTCCTGGTTTTGCCGGGCATCTTTGGATACCAATTCAAGGAGTTCACAAATATTTTTTAGCCCCCTACTTAAAACAAAAGTTATATGTCTGTATGGCCACTTGCACTGGCAGACGGCCCTTTGACCCAAGAACACATAGGTCAGTCTTCTATTAACTGAAACTCTTTTTGAGTTTTATCATTACCGGGCTTTGTCTGAGCTGCCTGTGTCCTTCTGGTCACTGATACGAGAAGACAGGGGAGGACAACAGTGATGGCTTATTGTTAGAACTTTAGTACAATGCATGAGGCAAAGCTGGATGCTTCTGGTCCTCATCCAGAAGATGAGGATCCGTACTCACATGGGCAGTTCAGAAAGTAGAGTCAAAAAACAACATTTGTCTTCAAACATCAGGAAGAGGCTGCAGACAGGAACTGCTATCAGAGAAGCGATCTAATATTGAAGGAAGGTTTGTAAGACCAGGTGCTCCAGCACTGAAAACCAGTCAGTACTAGAATGAAAAACTGAAGGCTATCTTAGCTTTTCGGTCCTATTTTGTACATGCTAGTTTTGGTTTATCTTCACAAACCAAAATTAAATTTCAATAGCAATAGCAGCAGCTGCAATTGCAGTCCCTGTAACTTTTCCTTTCTGCCCCTCAAATAGGACAACCACTGCCCTCTAAAAGGCAACTAAAAAGAAAGCATATAATTAATGCTTAATACTTTCTGTTGCTAGTGCTTTCATTTCCCCCCTTCACTGTCTGTGCCTTTGATAAAGAGAACAAAAGATTTTTAATGGTAGATGACAGTAAGCAGGCTTCAGCACCAGCACTGACGGATTATATGCGACTATTGAATTTCATATTGTGACAGAGCTATGTTAACACTTTTAATTCTCAAAGTCTGTGCACTGCATTAAAATGAATCCAACAGCTCTAAAGGACAAATATATTCCCTTCCAGTATTCAAGGGAATTTTGGCCTGTGGACTTCAGTAATATTCAGACCGTATCTCTCCGACTCTCACCAATTTTGTAAAGTGCTTTGCTGCCTAACAGGCTCTGTCGTCTTGTGCTCCTATGCTCCCCACACAACCCACCACAAGAGTAGTACTGTTACAACCTGGGCGTGCAAGGTAGGCAAGGCTTACAGGGAAAGGTGACGACTTTTACCAAAAGTTTGGATACAGCTGGAATAGCTGAGAGTGCCACAACTGAATCTAAAAGGGTCCGTGTGCTGAGCAGAGGGAATTTCAACTGAGAGAGGCGACTTAACCGTTAAGAAAAACTGAATACCCGTCAACAAGCTTTAGGGTGATGCCCTCCTACACTTTTAACTTACAAGGAGCAGAACTTTATCCTGGAGCTATGCAATTACGTTCCCTTCATGATATGGAGAAAAAGTCTGGGTAGGTGTCCCACATCCCAAGAGTGTGTTCGACCCACTGAAGTATTGTATATTTAGGCTTGTGTTGGCTTGACAGTTGTGGTCAAGAATGTTCACCGAGCCATCCCATGAACAGCATAGAAAAAATGCCTGGTCTCTGGGCCCCAGAAAGGTGGGAGCTTCTCAGCCCTATCAAAAGTAAGACACGTCTCAGCCTGCCCAGTAATAGGCATTAAAGTATCCAGGAGACATTATTGCAGAAAACCTTGTGCTTATAATCCTGAGCCTACTATGGCAATTTTGCAGCAATATTAAGAAAGGAATTCACCACACATCTTCCTGATCTCAAACCTTAACCATAAGTAATTTTGCTGGTTTTAAATATCTCTTTGCAAAATATTGAAATAAATAGTTAGAGAACAGTATTGTTCAAAGATTAATTTGCTGCTGAGATTGTTTATGCAAACTATATCTTCTGTTGAGTATTTTAATGTTTTAGTGAGTCATATTGCAATTACATGTTTCTCCTTCGTTAGATGACAGTAATTAGCTATGCTACAGGAAATTGCCTAAATGGAAAATTTTATGTAGGCTTCCTACAAATTTATAGGATATATCATGGAAATGGTTTCCCTATGCAGCTGAGAGATATAAGTCTTCTCCCTCACCCCAGTTTTAGACTGTTTTAAATCTATTGACTTCAAGAGAGTTATGCATGATTTACCCAAAAATGGCTTTTATCTCCAAATGAGAACAGAATCAGGTTCCCGATTCTGTATCAGAATCGGTAATGAGGCACCACATTGCTTTCTTCACTCTTTTAAAAAAATGTTAATACAGTCGCTTGTGGCTCAGTGGAATAAAGCATGAGCAAACATAGAGTCTGATCTACCATCTCTACCTGGGATCCTGGGATCTCATCTGTTATCTTGGGCATTTACTTAGCCGAGACTTTTAGATACAGCTGTTAAGGTATTTTGTTTACATCTTCATTTTTATTTGTGGATATAAATGTACAAATACACATATATGAATTTCTAAACATACCCTTGAAAGAACAAGAGAAAACACATGCGTACGATTCAGTACTGATAGAGCCAAACAATTTATCCTGCTTTTGAAATACACAAACATTATAAAAGTTTTTAATAACATAACTTATTTAATTTTTTAACTAAGGTCTAGTCACAAGATTTGTGAATTCAAACCATGTAAGCTCTGGGTCTTCATTATACTGTTTTTAATGCAGCACAAAAGCAGTCTTAATAGATCCAGATTTAATTATATTTTAGTCAGGAAGCACCTGATGGATATATTTCTAGATCCTGGAAGCATTGAAACTGTGGTAAAAAAGTAAGGGCTACAGGTTTGGTGAGTCAATGTTGCATCTTTCTTGTTTTGGAAAGGAAATGGTTGAATTTCTGGTTTATTAAAAAAAAAACAAAACCAAAACCAAATATTAAGTGTGGTGACCAGTGCATGCATAGCACAAACACTATCGTGACCTGTATGGTGGGTGCAGAAAGGCTAAAAAACTCAATCTAACAGCTGATTAAAACTTCTGCAAAGGGTGTTCAAAATGGAGAGACGACTACAGGCAGTATAGCGTAATGACTTGAGCATCGGGTCAAAACCAAAAGAAGTCACGTCCTATTTTCATGAATAATGCTGTGGGCTCTGGGGAGATCAGTGCAGAGAAAGCTAAAATATGCCGGTATGTTCTCTGTTTACCTTTTAACTATGATATTTCTTTCTTGTTCCTAATGCCTACACTACATAACTGCAAGAGAGAAATTCCCTTTGTTTTGTTTCTAACCATTTTTTAGAATGTGCCATGGAAACTACATTCGGGATCTCATCTGAGCATCAGCTTAGTGCTGCCCCTGCTGCTGATCTGGCCCTGCGCTTGTATGCGTTTAGTACATACATTTTAAAGTTGTTGCTTTTTATATTTTATCTTAGGTCAAAATTCTTACATTCTGTTAAAAATTTGTTAGAGTTTGAAGAACTTTAACTGGCGCTAGTAGCAATCCCATTTCAGCAACAGAAACTTTCCATTGTCTGAATGGTAAAAAAGCCCCAAATGGCCGGAATAGTGAGGTTCCACTGTGTATGATCACTGTAAGACACTTCCTGGGATTTCATTTTATTTAAAGCTAAGTATTGTTCTTCTTACTTTACAGACCTCCTAACGCTGGTAATCTTCTAATGCAAAATCTAAATTTGCCTCTACTAAAGTAGAAGGTATCTTCTGTACGATGTATCTGTCTCTCAAGAAGGATAGAGTTCCGTATAGCTTACTGTTTTCTGAGGAAGAAATGACAACATGTGGATTATGGAATGCAATATTTTAAGATTTTCAGCATTATCTAGTGCATACCGCTGAAAATAATGGAAACAATAAAGTTATCGTTTTTATGGTGCGCAGATGCGCTTTGAGCCTTGTTCAGTATATCTAACTTTACTAATTGCATTCCCTCTGCAATGCTTGTTATCTAAATGTTTTTCTGTGTTCAGTACAAGGCCATAGGGTTTGATAAAGCATACCCAAGTGTGAGAGTACAATTTCAAATTAGTTTTTAGCACTGTGTCTTTTTACAGGTTACCATACAATTCACTGAAGTGTTGATGTTTCTTGTTCTGGAATAATTAAACTTGTTGAGTGAGAGAGAAGTCTAGATTCTGCCTAGACAGAGGCATGAGAAATAGCCAGACAGTCTTCATAAATATATATACCAGACCCTATCTGCAAGGAGACACATAGTCTACCTAGCATTTTGATAATTTCTTACTGGGCCTCATAAATACATATATTTAAAGAGACTCTATTTCTATGTGCTGCTTAAAATGATTTTCTGGGTTACTTTTGCTTACACAGAATGTTATCTGTGGATCTGCTTATATTTTAATTAATTTTGAAAGACTAATAATATTAAACTATGTGCATTTAGAATCAGAGAGTCTAAAAGGAGAAAAGCAACATTTTTTAAATGATGAAATTATGTTATTTGTAGACTGCTCATGAAAGTGCATATAGAGCTCTAAATGTCTGGTTTGCTGGCTGCAAAGCATCCATCTATTTTTATGTTGTGCAGCCAAAGTATGATATTGCAGTTTGGCAAGAGATTAAATGATTTATGAGAAGAAAATGATTCAATGAAAGCAGACCTATAAACATAACCCCGCTGCTGAAAACAATAGTGATACTGATCAGTGAATTGCAGCAGAAATTGTGAGTATACTGAAAAGATAAAGTGCTTTTTTCTCTTGGGAGAATAGATTTCTTAAAACAACAGTGACTATTCCAACAGGGGGTAGCGGGTATAGAACTGCCTGGCTTAGATCTTAGCTAGGCCTGAGTGCTACCCATCTCATAGCACATATTGTTGTAATAATGGGATGGAGAGATTATGTGGGAGAGAGAAAGAAACCCTTACGTGGCTTTTTTTGTAGCAAATGGCATCTGTTTGAACAAATCATGGTTTTGGAATACTGTAATTAACACTGATGGAAAGATACTGGTGCACCAAATTAAGCAGGGCTGGTAGCAGTGCCATTGGATATAACTATATGACCCTTTCAAGGTTAAGATCCAAACTTTGTTTGCCGTGGTTTTGCCGAACTTTAAATGCTATGCTGAAAATCTTCCTGCTGGCTGCCTGATTCACACAGGATTTTCCCTTTCCCTGCTCCGCCCTCATTTCTTTAATGTTTCAGCTGTTTCTGAGAATGAAACATAAGGAAAAGATGTGTTCCACTAAGTTAAAAAGAGTTGTGGCAAACTTTTCTTCTGACCAGCTCTTACATCCCTAAGTTTTGAGTAGGGCTTGGAATGGGCCAGGAAGCAGTTATTTGTAGCCAGAATGGCGTTATGCAGTGCAATGCCACTCCAGATTGATCCTCTTTCTGAAAGGTCTCAGTTTGTACGTGCTTGGTAGAAATCTGCAGAGCCAAAAAGATGTCAGTAGAACAACCTACACAAATCCTGTCTGATCAGAGCCCATAAGCACCTACATTTACCTGTAAGTTTCTCTTGTTCCTGAATTTCTGCTACTGCCTATTTTCTGCCTGAGAGAACTGCGACCCACCTCCTGACCAAAACTTCACAAGATACACAGACTAAACATCATCAGGCCTAATTCCTATGGGAGAAGTGGAGTTGCATGGTCCAGTCTCTGCTGTCAGACCTGTTTGCATGTTTTTACAGACAACCCATGGCAGAAATATCCCCAGAATCCTGGTCCTCCTTGCTGTGCTCCAGAACTGGCTACCCACCAGGAAAGCACTCTAAAAATTTGATGTAGTGTTGCGTTAGTGCTCCATGTCCCACCAGTAATGACAGGCAGCGTGGGGGAGGAAGAGGAGATGACTTAGCGCTGTACCTTCCCTTCTGGTCCTACTGTTCAGCCCTTGCAGCCCCCGTGCTGGGAGTGCGGACGAGGATGTCAGCTTTGCGAGACAAGAAGAAAATAGTCAAGTAGGTAAAGACAGGCAATATTTTTAATCCAAGGAAGTGTGAAGGTGATGGACCAGGCAGGAAGACAGAAAAGGAGAAGGTAGAAGTAGTGGTGCTGCTTGTTAAAAAGGGGCCAGGAGCCCCAGAGCTATAATATCACATTTCCTCTTGATGATGGTCCTTCTGGTCCCACAGATTTTGAACAGCTTTTAAGTGAGGTCAAACTTCAGCAGGGCTGGAGTGAGCAGGGAGGCTGAGAAAGGCTGGTGGAAGAGCAAGGGGCTCCGGCACGTGTCTCAACTGTGCTCTGTTTCCTTTTACTCTAAGAGGCAGAGTAGCGCTACAGAACTTTTGGCAAATGATTTAGTCATGTCTGAATTCAGGGCAGAGCATGCTTTTCATGTCTGAGAGTGAGGAGCCAGTTGGGGGTGTCGCATTAAAGGGTTAAAGGGTTTGAAGGAGTCTGATAAGTGGCTGAGGGGGTGGAAGCCCTCCCGTTGTGTCACGAGGTTTGGAGTAGACCCCCTTGCTTTCTAAACTCCTCCTCAGAGATGAGCCCAGGTGTGGCTGAAGCCACTCCTAGTCCTGGACGTGGTCAAACAGTTTATGTCTCAGGGATTAAGTGTGTAACCATTTATCAGAGTCAACATTTGCCTGTCGGAGCCCTCCCAGGGACTTTCACTGAAACAGTTTTGCGAAGTTGAAACAATAAGTAATTTATTCAAGTGACAGATATCAGAGATTCTGGATTGCCATTGATAAATGCCCTAACTACAAAAGTTGAGCTCAATATTACTAATTCAACACTTTAGTTAATAATATTTTCCTGGGGTACATCTGACAAAGTCGGAGACACAACTCTTACCAAAAAGGCCTCCCTTCTTTGGGGGGGGGGCGGGGAAGAGAGATTCAGGCCCGTCGACCCATCCATCATTTGATTCTTCCTCCCAAAAAAATGGGTGTTCAAGTGCCAATTGGTGGGTCTTGGCGAGGTGGAACTAATCAATTATTAAGTGTTGATTGGCTCTTGGAATGGCAAATTTTGTTGTCAGAAGCGTGACTCAGCAGTTCAACACACCCGCGTGGCAGGAAGCTCAGTACATGCTTATGGGGGTCTCTCTGTCCTTATCTGGAGGTGCAGTGGGAGGCAGCAGCATCGCAAGAAGTGTACCAGGACGTGTGCCAACTGAACTTCTGCCATAGCTAAAGGGCACGTGATAGTGCAGATAAACAAAGGGACTGAAATTAAACCAACTTGAATTCTGCTTGTCAAACTGTTAATTATTTGACTTCCTGGTGCTTGATAGTGAAACACTATTATTCTCTTGATGTGACCTTGTACATGCAAAATGTCTAGAGAGTGAAATCTCAGGCTCACCAAATTCCACATAAATTTTGGCACTGACTCCATTTGGATTTTGATGCCAAAGATTTTACCCATAACATGTAACGAACAGAGAAACATTTAACCATGGAGAATTGTGTTTTGTCACTTATCGAACTAGTGTTTGAGATTTAAGAATGAACTGAAAGGCTGAAACAATAGAAAAGCTGAGATGGAAATAATAAAAAATTAAATATGGGTCCAGATGTATCTGAAACTAGATGGTGATTAAATGACTGAACTGTTGAGGTTATAGACTGAGTACAAGATTATTGTGCAGTGTGATCACCTAGCCTGCATGTCTGAAGGGCAGCCAGACAGATCATCTTCTGTTAAGCAACTCCATGCACGAGATGCAGTCAGCTATTGAGTTGGCGATCAACGATCAGCATGTGGCATGTGGGGTCATGACTGTGAGATGCTGTGGTGGTGTACTGACACTTGTGTGGTGTCATCCGCTGGAGCACACAGTGGCACAAATCATCGGAAAAGACATTTCCCCGATGTCTTTTCCTTGTGCCATGGCTCTTCCTGCTATGCTACCCCGCACATGGCCCCAGGTGCACACCAGTGTGAATGTGTGTGCTTATTGTGTGTTAGATGTACGTTGTTTCTCTCCCACTGGAAAAAAAATCTAAGAGCTTGATATCTTCCTTGTACTGTTACAACTGTTAGGTTTCCAATATCCTGTATTCACAGACCTCTGACTCCCTGACGCATTTTTCTGTGATAAAGGAATGAGGGACCTTCAGCATCCCAAAGCATTCCAGCATGGACTCCTCTGGAGATTACCTCTTGCTTTGAAATGGTTTATCAAAGTTTTAGCTAAGTCAAAACGCCATACATGAGCATCTCTGAACAACTCCTGTTTCAAACACTTATGTTTGAGTCTATGTTAAATTGTAAGAAGGAACTAGATTAATCAAAACACCAATCCCTCCTCTGATAAAATTGCAGTAGGGAAATTTGCTGAAGAAGTTGACTTATTTTGTTTTCTTTTATAACCTGATATAAAAATAGAAAAATCCTCATGATAGAAGAACGGCCTGACTGCCGTATGAAGAGTATTTCGCTCACTCAGGTGCAGTGAAGTGACTATCACATCTCACCAGCAACTAATACAGCCAAATTCTGTTCCAAGATAAAATATGACTGCCTAATTTCATTTACGTGAGTTTTATCCTACTGTAACTGCTGTGCTGAGGAAAATAGCAATTCAAGTTTAGTTTCTGGGTTAACTTCAAAAGTCAAACTGAGTACAGAAGGACTCTACATTGCTGTGGTATGAATTGCCTATGGCATCTTTCTTTTCCTGTGTTCCGTTCTCTAATTCCTCTCTACCCACTTTCATATCAAGATACAGTTCTGAATGTAAGAAGCTAAGTTTATGTCATTTCTTTCCAGTTTGGTTATGTCTTCATGTTTTTGGTGAATTCTTTTTTTTTTTTTTCCCTTTCTTTTATACATTCATTTGTTCATTCTCTCATTCATTTTTCTACTGCAAAGATAGCTCCACCTGAAAAGTACAGACTTTTAGTACTAATCTGTTTTTATAATCTTTTTTATAAATTGTAAGCCCCCATTGCCCTTGGCTTTTCTGTCCAATGCCTCCTTGGGACACTGGTGACCCCTCCTTTCCTTGCTGCTTAAGGCTGCTATAGGTTAGAGGGGGAAAACCTCTTTTGTACTTTGTGGTTCTGTAGAATTAACATTTTTGTGGATGCAATTCTTTCTGATTTAACATCTATTACAAATTGTGGCAGATTTCTTACAGTTTTCTAATCCTGAAATTCTTGTAGAGCAGCAATGTGTGTATGAGAGAGAGACAGTATGTGTGTACTACCATTACATGTTGCATGTGTGTATAAATAGAATTACTTAGCCCTAACCGTGACACTCTGGTTCCTTTATAGGAGGTATGCTGTGAAAGGGAGAAGCCCACAGTTTGGGCTGCCCTCCAGCCCCCAAGGACACTCTTCACTCCATGGGTATGTGTGTAACTTCAGTGGAACTAATGGCTTTACACTAGGAAAATATGTGCTGTTGTGAGAATGATTCAAGGAACATGATTACCATCTGCCTCTTAGCAAGGCAGGAATTTATGTGTCATTACAGACTGAATAATTCCACTATGGTTCATCTAAACATCCTAGCAAAACATTCTTGAGAATGGTCCTTTGGAAGAACCATGCAGGCATTACACGGTGAATATTTCTGCAGTGGTCCCACCTAGCCCTCAGGTCATTCGCTTCAACTACTTTGGAGGGTATCTGGGAGCTGCTCCAAATCAGAAGCTTGCAAAGATAGAGATTAAAGTGAGGTTTTCAGAGGAAAAAAAAAAAAAAAAAAAAAAAGAATTAGCATAGAGAGTTCAGGATACTCCTGTTCAAAATTTAAACACTTAGAAAATGGGTTTATACACGGCAAAGGACAATTATTTTTGTCAATGACAAAGAAAGACAAAATGGCAAAAGTAATATATTATTTGGTTTTCTGGTGGTTTATCTTAAATTGGAAGTCAGTGATAAAAATTGGGACTATGCTAAAACAGGCTGGTGGTAAAAACAGTGTTTTAGATTATAAATGCTTAGGAAGTAGATATAAGAATGCTAAATATTTACTGCTGCTGCTGCTGATGGCTGAATGCTTATTTTTCTTTTTGTGTGCCAGAACAAAAAAAGACAACTGTCTTCAAAGAATGTATCTTCTCCTGTGATTTATACCTCCAGGGATTAAAACTCCATGGTGACCATGGTCCCAAGGTGGACAGACTGATCTTCTGTAGAGGCATGTGATTGACTTTCTACCCTTTTCATAACATTACATCTGTAAGATAAGACTTGTGCATTGATCTTTTTAGTTAAACAGATCATTTTCAAAATTTATGTAAGCTATAAACAAGCAAAGACATTCCATGCAGTATGTTGGATTTGAAATGATCTTTATACTCGTCAACACCGAATTGAGAATTATGGCTCGACTAACACGTATTTGTTTTGTGTTGTTTTATTTGTATTCATTTACCTTCTGAAGGAGAGGTTCTTCATCAGGAATGGAAGTTTCCCTACTTCAAAATTTTAATGGAACAGAAGGCAAGAGGCGAGGCGAGGCGAGGCGAGGAGAGGAGAGGAAATCAGACCTCTAAAAGAAAATTGCTATGAATCACTGCAGAATTTTCTCTCAGAGACTAAATACTTTCTGATAAAGTCTTTAAAATATTAAAGAAAATCGTCCTTGGGTAGACATTAAATCTTCAAGAAGTTTTGTGACTGCTTAAATTTTTGAGAGGCAACTTTCAGTTTGAGCCCTGTTAATCTAAGTGGCAGTACAGATGGCCAAAAATGACTAAGCAGGGGTTCTCAGTATTTCAAGGTGAAGACTGATTTGAAGAGAGACAATCTTGTGATATGATGTCCTTGGGGGGAAATCATAGTGGGGAAGTGCCATGAAGGAAGAATGTTGTATATGAGTAAATATTTACCTGCAGATGGTACCTGGAAGCAAGGAAGAATCAGCATTCAGGATTATGAGTGCCCTCATGAGCTCATGACCAAAGTTTGAAATTTTTCTGTAGTGCATTGAGATGATTACAATTGGAAATGATAGATAACCAAGCTTATAAAAAATTGACAAAAAATGACAATTTTATAAAAAATTGACACTTGATCTGAACTTTGCTTTGGAATCTAATCTAGAAGTAATTTAACCTGATCTACATCTAATTAGATACCAATGCTTTGGAAAGATGAGAGCTTTTTACTATTTAACATTATGAAATTTTATCAATTTGAAATCTGGCATATGGTTTGCCCATCCTACACTCTTCAAGGAGAAAAAATATTTCCAGTACTAGATATTGACCTGAAAGGAAAGAGCCATAGTAGGAGATAATTCCTATCCTGATGTTTCTCAGTGCCCACATGTATGTTTGCTTTCCTAGCTGTCTAACAATAGTTTTCTACATTTTCCCCTAGTTTCATCAGCTAATTGTGCTGAACTGTTTTCAAACTCTAGTAACCCCTGAAGTACGTGTGGACAAAATGGTTATTCTTCCATTTTTCGTTAGAGAAGATAGCCAGTACTGAAAGTGTGTGGTTAATGCTTTCTTCATAAGGCATTATATAATATTATACTAATGTTGCTGTTCATCATTTTACCTATTACCTGTTCTTGACCAGGACAGAGCTGGGAAACAGATGGATGCAGTTCAATACTCCAGACTGAGGCAATGGTACAAGGTCGAGGAAAGCTGATAAAAGGCATGGAAAATAATACATCTGCATTTTAAAGATATGTGACTGCCAACTGTGTTTAAAGTTTGACTTTATGGAGAATTGTGTATCACTTGCTGCTCTTAGCTAAGTATAGAATAGAATCATAGAATCATAGAATGTTTTGGGTTGGAAGGGACCCCCAGAGCCCATCTAGTCCAACCCCCCTGCAGTGAGCAGGGACACCATTACCCAGATCAGGTTGCTCAGAGCCCCGTCCAACCTGGGCTTGAATGTTTCCAGGGATGGGGCCTCCACCACCTCTCTGGGCAACCCGTTCCAGTGCTTCACCACCCTCATTGTGAAGAATTTCTTCCTTACATCTAATCTAAACCTACCCTGTTTCAGCTTGAAACCATTACCCCTCGTCCTATCACCATTGTCCCTACTGAAAAGATTCTCCCCATCTTTCCTATAGGCCCCCTCTAAGTACTGGAAGGCCGCAGTCAGGTCTCCCCGCAGCCTTCTCTTCTCCAGGCTGATTTCATGCAGGATTTTTCTGTTTCTGATGCCCAGTAAGATATCAATATTTGTTTTGGAGGAGGATGTTGGTGCCTAACTCTAACATTAAATACTGATATGGGATGCATTGCTTACTCTGTTGTCTTGAAAAAGAAAGTGCTGCTGTGGAGAAATGAGCAGCCTACTTTTTTTCCAAGAGCATACAACAAGAGTACTCCATGATTCGTAATGTAATTTGTTTCCACATGCAGTTCGAGACATTGGCTTTGGCCTAAAAAATTCCCGAGTCAGCTTGGAACTTTTCTCTGTGTCCTTATGCGACTACTGGAACGGCTGGGACAGTGAGAGCACTACAAGCAGAACTGTACTTGTCTGAAAACACAAAGACCTGCCAGCTGAGGGTTTTTTTGCAAAGGGCTGTCAAATTTGCAACCTGGTTCTTTCCCTCATTAATAGGGGTCCATTTAGGGGAGCAAAATACTAACATCCAGTGACAATGGTGAAGAGAAAGGTCTGTTAGTTCAGCACTAGGCTGGGATGAGGGATCAATGTTTTCCCTACCCTTTTATGTGATTCCTTTGTTATAAGACAGGGGAGCCTAGAACCTACAACAGTACCACTTGCGTCCTCTAATTCTGCGTAAAGAAAGTATGTTCAGAGCAGCTGTGGGGAAACACAAGGTCTCTGTACAGGTGGCTTTTGCCTCTGGCAGCGTTTCCAGTCTATATTGATAATGGTAATCTAAAAACTCTTCTGCTTTTTTTTTTTTTTTTTTTTTTTTGGCAAGGAAAGTGAAGAAATTAAAAGGTTTTTGTGTATTGTTGGATGAGAGTTGTGAGAGCATTTTCCCTGCTCTTGCAGTTAGAATTCATACAGAAATTAGGCTAGACATCATGTTCACCACAACCCAGGCCAGACTTCCATAAATCAGTGGTACATGATATGCAAATCCATTCTGAAAGCTGACAAGGAAGCATACCAAATCACACCATGCAGGGATGGAAGGTGTTTATATTTTTTAAAGCAAAAGCATATGATGACTAATATTGGATTGTACAGTACCACATCTCTCAAAATGATGTAGTTACTTTTTTTCCCCAATTTTTAAAATTAGCTGTCTATTCTCCCTGCTATGGCTTGTAATTTTTTAGTTCATGTTATATGACAGAACCTTTATTCAATTGATTAAGATTTAATAGGAGAACATGCTGATCCATAGAAAGGAACATAAGGCCCTATTATGCTGTTTATCAGGCAGAATATGAATTAGTTGTGGGGTGGTGTTTTTTGTTTGTTTGGGTTTTTTTTTTTGTTTTTTTTCTGGCAGATTCTATGTTCTCTGGATTCTGTGTATGAGGCCTCGTTATCTTAGTTCTTCTTGGGGAGGAAGAGGAAGGATGCTGCATGCAGCCAGACACACTCAAATTTTAGCTGAACTGTAGGATCAACTGTAGGACTTAAAATATTTGATTTTGTAAGTAAAAGCATTCTGTAACTTTTAGAATGATTTTGTAATTTAAAAAAATATCTTACATATTTACTCTTGGTTTCATAAACTTATGCTTGGATTTTGTGGTAAATTTTTTTACGACTGTATGTCTTTGTAGCATAAACAGCTAGTCAGGGAGAGGACTTAGGGGCTGGAAGTGAGGATTCAGGGGCTGGAAGTGAGGCTCAGGAAGAATTTAGGCACCTAAGCACAAGACTGTGTTTCTGGAAGAGGATGCCTGCACCTGGGACTGCGGCATGCCTGCAGAGGTGGTCAGAACCACCCAGACATCGTAGCTCTGGGCTTGACTCCAGCCTCAGCCCAACCAGAACCCAGAAATTAAGCTCTCCTGTACCTCCGTTCCCAAGAGAGGCTGATTCCAGAAGGCTTTGTAATAAAACACTTAATGCAGATGAAGGTGAGAATTGCTGTGTTTTGAAGCACAGGTGATGTGTGTTTAGCAGCTGAGACCCATTCCATGTCTCCCTCCAAGCTGAGGCATGAGAGATGTTAAAACTTTGTCTCCCATCTCCAAAAAAAAGTGCAGCCACCTGCAGGCTATTGCACGTGGCTCTCTTCCATTTTGTTCATCAAAACTCTGCTGTCATCTAGAGAAGAATTTGAAACTCCACGAGCAATCAAGCAAGTGTAACCGTAGGAAAGGCGCTCAAGATAAGGGACCTTTTCCAGGCAGATGATATCCCAAATTCTTTGTCTCAATACCTTGGGTTCTTTGCTTGTATCTAATTATTATGTAATGCAAAATACATAAAAACTTTAGCTGCAATGAGCACAGACATGAGCTCTCCCTCCAGCATGGCTTTGCAAACCATCAGTTAGAGAGTCATGCTCATCCCTTCTCCTCCACTTCTGGTTTCATGTATTAGCTGCACATTTACACTGGTTCAAGAGGAATGATGGACAGAGAAAAGAGCGTCTCTGCCACTTCCCTTGTGGCTTGCTGGATATATATGCTTTAGTCCCCATGTCCTCTTTGTGGATTTACCTGAAGTTTCACCAGTGAATTTAATTAAAAATATATTTACAGATTCATCAGCTCTCAGCAATTTAGAATTGGAACAATCAAAATTTTCTCCTGATTTATATAAAGAACTGATTTATTTCCCCAAACTTCTGTTCTTGGAAAACCAACCCAAACCATATGTAATATTCTCTCCCCTTACTTGGAAATGAGAGTTTTGAATTCTCATTCCATTCAAGGTATGTCTTTGATTAGGTACTGGGAGCACTGATCACAGAATATTGTAAAAAGTATAAAACATATGGACTTGCCTGTTTCCCTTTGTTCTCTGTGGGACCAATGTGAATGGAGTACAGAAAAGATAATTCAAAGAACATAGCAATAGTTTTTTTCTGTATCCTGAAATACAGTTCAGGTCTCAGAGTCTCTGTTAACCATGCTGTAACTTCTTTTTTTTTT
>KL260126.1:10869-29095 GCA_000699545.1 Podiceps cristatus
CCAGCTGCCGCTGGGGACCCGATGGCACGCACATCTCGAGAAGGGCAGCTGAGGGAAAACGAGCTATACAACCATTAATCAATAATCAATAATTAACAGCATATAGAATTATTATTCTGCCTACCCCAAGAAAAAGGCCACACAGCCTCACTGAATTTAGGCTCCTTCAGAGGGCAGCCGAGTTACAGAGCCTGAGCACAGAAAAGCTTCTCCCAGAGACCTCAGTTCCCTCCGGGGGCCAGTTAGGTGAAGTCAAATGAACAGGACTAGCACCCAGGTGAAACTCGGGCAGACGAAGCAATGCTCAGGCACCAGAGCCTGCTTCAGGCTCTTTCTTAAACTGGAGCACGCCAAAAGCAAAGCCATTTTAGCAATTCCTCCCTACTTGGAGTCGGGAGCAGATGAGGTCTGTGCTAAGGTCCCTGTGTCCAAGCATTTCCTTGAAACAGCAAGAATTAAAAACCAGCTATTTTTTAAAATAATGAGATTGCCCTGTATTCATTTGTCAGTATGAATCGGTGTGTTTGAAAAGCACCAAATACTAGCATTGTTTTAACTTCTATCCACCCAAACCCTCCATTTCAGAGATGGCAGAAGCAGGTGGAAACCGTAGAGTTCAGCACAATTGCATGAATTTTATGCCAGGTTTTAATTTGGCACAGTAACCCTAAAATTGCACTATCATACCTGTTAAGGCAAGCAGGCACCATATAAATTATACAGTTATATGCACACTTAGGCTGAAAGCATTCTTCATTTTAGACAAGTACAAGAAATGCTGCCAAACTCAAGGAACAATACCATTTAACAGTTTCAGAAATTGTTAACCTAGGAAAATGCACACAATGATTAGAAAAAAGACCTTTCCCTCCGATAAGGTTGATAGACAGTTTAATCCCCAGATCCCCACTGTGAATTTTCCATTTTGTTTTGCTTTATTAGCTTCAATTTTGAAACTACATGAAAAAGAACAAGGGGGGAAAAAAAGACATAACGACGAGAGTTAATCATATGCAGTGAAAAGGTTATGCAGCCAACACAAATTCAAGGGAACAGCAATTCTACAAAGATAGAACCATTTTACTGTGATTTATCATGCAGCGGAGAGCTTGCTTTGGTTTTGACACCTGAGCCACAGCCCATAAATGGATTATTTGATGGCTGCACTTTTTGTTAGGAAGTCGTTCTTCAGCCTGCATCAGCCAGGGCACTCGTGGCGCACAGCTCACGTGCCAAACGAGGGGGTAAAACTTACCATTTATACTAACACCACAACTGCTGCAGAACCCGCACTCCAGCACTCCCACTGTCCTCGTCCAGCACAATCCAAGGCCGCCCAGTCCCGGGTCACGTGGATGCTACACCAACATCCCCAGGAGGCCTGGGGCAGCATCATGAGCAGCTGCTTCTCTGCTTTTTAATGTTGTTTTTTTCAGGACAGAAGGCAGGGAAGACAGGTGGAGTGTGACCATCAACCTAAAAGGCCCAAGCCAGATCCATGAATTTATCCAGGTGCTTACGTACGCATGGATTTCACGTGGGACTTGGATGACTAAATAAACACCGCTGTGGGTACAGGTGTTAGGGCTCTATTGCAGTGTGTTGCACACAAACAAATCCCTTCAACTGCAGCAGGCATCCGCTTCCCACAGCTGATGCAGGAGAAGAAAACTTCCTACATCTTCTGTGTCTGTCAAACCGGCCAGGTCAGATGGCAGAGGTCTAGCATTTTGCATCCTCTTAACAAAATCCCACTGATTTAACTGCCTGCCACATTTTTGAGCAATCTAAAATGTCCAGGCTACCCCAACTGCAATAGTCCAGAAATGTGGAAAATGTAACAGCCCAGGCCATTGCCAGCCCCATGGGGATATATTTAAAAGACACATGAACAGCTGGCTGAAAGCCACCCTCTGCACCAGATTTGCCATCCCTCTTCTGTGAGCAGCATCCGCGGCACAGCCAGGATGTTCCCTGCAGAGCCCGGGCCAGGCTCGGCGCATGAGTGTTCCTCCGGCCCTCTCCGCCCCGCCAGCCTGCGTGGAGGCCACCACCGGTGTGCCGGCCGGCAGCGGTGGCCGTGCCCCGGGAGCGCGCATCCTCCATGGCAGGGCAGGAGCAGCGGGTGGGGGCAAAAGTTCTTTGCTTTCCCCCTAAATCCCCCTTCTGACAGCTGCCATTTTCCTCACAGTAGTGGCAATATTGTGGGCAGACCTGCACAGCAAGTCACCCACTTGGGACAACGTTCGGGTGATAAAGATCATTCAGGTGCCTGCTAGGGTGTCTGGCAGACTGCACGTTGGTGGCTGGGTGGTATTTATCCTCCACAGCTTTTACAGGGACATGCAATTCTCTTGGATTCCACACTTATCACCTAGGATGGGGGCATTTTCTCAGCTTTTCTTAGGCAACCTTTCTCTCCATGTATTTAAGCCCCCAGGCTACTGGAAGACTGTTTATTTCCAAGTTTTTCTTCCGACTGTTTTTCAGTTACAGCTCCTACGCTGGTTTCCTTTTCTTTCGTTCCCTTTTGAAGAGGAACAGCTGTCTGCTCAAGGGAAGCCCTGTGTCTGCCAATGCCGCTACTTTCCTTTGATGAGAAGACAGGTTTGATTTGGGTTGGTGGCTGCCTTGGCTATCTGCTTGTTTGAAGCAGATCCAAAAACATGCTGAAAGTTTGCAGCCTGCTGCCTTTCCTTGGTTGGGAAGAGGAGAAGGATGGAAGGGTCTGTTGTATCTGATTTTGCCTGAAAACTTCCAGACTGTATCTCCATAAAGGGCTCTTTACGAGTGTTCCTCTACAGCCAGCTGAGGCCAGCCAGGTGTGAAGGCAGCCTTCTCTGGAGAGTCGTGTGTAACTTTATGGTAACCCCCGCCGTAAGCGAAATGAGCCATCATGCGCAGTATCAGCAACGCCATCAGTGATGAAGGCAGCTTGGTGTCGGGGGGCGAGCTACATGACTGGGATGGGTCCACGGGACGCTGTGCTGGGGAAGGAGTTCAGTCCCCTTCCTCTCCCATGCTGACTTGCACAGCCCACAGCTTCTCTGAGGAGCAGGAGAGAAATGATGGAGTAGGGCTGGAAATGCCAGTGGGGCCGTACCGAAACAGGGAAACGGGAAGCACATGGCTGTGGGGGGAAGGATGAAGGGAGGGAGTCAGGGTACAGGGCAGTCCAGGGTCACATCACAGCCACTGACTGGGAGAGCAGCACCAATAAACCTGGGCTTACTAGTGCTCGTGTATGAAATAAAAATTCACATGCAGTCGAAGTGCTCCCCAGGTGTTACTCCTCAGCACACTCTGCTGGTGAGGACGCAGAGCCCTGCCAGCTTTGGGGTGATGCCTGTCTGCACCCCACAACACGCCTGTCCCTGACAGGCAGAGAAAAGTGCTCACACCCACCCGAAACTGCCAGGAGCACGTCAAGGACAGACGGACTCTCCCCAGCTAGGACAGGGCCAGAACACTGCAATCCACACTTCCTCTGCTAAAGATGATGCTGGATGCTTGAATGACTTTCCCTATACATTCCCGCTGGATTTCAGCAAGCTTAAGGGAAAAACTGAAAACCTCAAGCACTGATGAGCACCCCTAGCTGCACCCTGGCTACCGACTTCAGCACAGGCTCACCTGTTGAATTGCCAACGTGTGCCTTGACAGGTCCCTTGTCAAAACAGGAGCTATTCCAACCACGCGGAGCATGGGAGACCCAGCTGGAATTCAACATGATGCGACACACACTACTTGCAGTAAGGCAAAGTTTGTCTTGGGGGATAAAGTTGCTAACTGGCAAGCAGGATAGAAAGGAGGCACATGCCACGGGCTGCCCAAACCAGTGAGGATACACCCACAACACTGACCCAACAGCTGTCACGCTGTCCTCAGGACACAGAGCTGCAAAGGCAGTGCATGGTGCGACATGTCAGTCCGTGCCGCTCTGCTGTGCCCAGGAAAGCCACTTCAAGCCACTGGCTAGCTGAGAACTATACGAAGCCAGAAAGCCCAGGTACAGGCCCAGCAAACCCAGCCCAAAGCGCTGGTGCCTGGCGATGCAGCCCTCCAGCCTCCTGGCAATCACTCATCTCGTGTATCTCATTGCAGTGTGCGGTTTGTTGGGTTGTTTGTTTGTTTTTCCCCAGAAAGAGGAAAGCTTCTTGGATAAAGAGTTTGCTCTAGGGGACCCAGCCCTTTGAATGGTTAAAAGGGAAAAAGTACTTATTTCTGGAGGGAGAAAAGGGACAATATAAAAAAGATCAGTTCGGCATGTTTATAAGGCAATGGTATTGTTCTTTTTGGTAATAAGCTGTGCCTGTTCCAGGAATTGGATACAGAGGATTAGATATATTTCTGACCAAGTTATTCTGAGGTGACAAGCCACGGTGCTCTCCTGAGAAGAGTTTATATTATTGGTATCTTTACAGACTTTCACTCTCTGTGAGCTTGAAAATAACAGTGAGTTCATGAATTAACTTTTAGGCGGCAAACACTCCAGCAAAAGCTTATAAATACTTTTTAGACAAGAAATAAGGCTGTGCAATAAGCAGGCAAGCTGCAAAGTGCATTTGAAAGTCAACGTAATGATGGATTTAGAGGCTTAAAGCAGCTCTTTTACTGTATTTGTCTGAATCCCCAGCAATCAGATGTGATACTGGAGAGCTTTATAAACCACATTATGCTGGGTTTGGTGCCTTTGTACAATCACATATTTAGCATATTTCAGGAAGACAAAGCAGTTGCAGTGCTGCTGAGCTTTGTCAAGTTAAACATGGAATTCTATGGGAAGTTTTTTAATTAGGCTTCAGGCCAACAGAAGCAACCCCTACATATCACGGCAGTGCTCGGCTGGGCAATGCTGCCGTGCTCTGGGTGTGCCTCTGGGCTTCATTTTTTTTAATGACTGACACTTCTATTTATAGAGTGAATACAGGGGAGTTGCTTGGAAGGGAACAATTCTGAATACATTTCAGTGTACACAGATCTGAGTCACGAAGTCTGTTAACATACAGTTCCTGGTACTGGCCCCTTCCATTTTATCTTGAGATAAGAGTCTTTGCTCCACCCATGGCAAAGTGGCTGCTGCCATCGCTGGACTCTGGGCTGCTCCATCCTCTTAGTCGAGGGCTGGCGGTGCAAGAGAGAGCTTCACCGTCCCACTCTAACTTGTCACCCAACCAAACCAGACTTTACTTTCTGTGTTCAGTTCTTTTCTCATGTGACATTCAAACAGGCAGCGCTGCTTTCTAGTAGCAACGAGCCAGAAGCAAACCCAGCAGCTGACAGGTACCATCTATTACCTTCACAGGAGAATAACCCTGGGTGGCTTGGAAGATCAGCGTTAGGGCACACGCTCCTGCTTTGATGGTGTGAAATGAGCCCCAGGCTGGTTACAGTCAAAAGTAAATGCTGCTGGTGTTCAGTATTCTCTGTAAAACAGGATTGATGGTTGTAACCGTGTGCTATGAGATACACCCCCTCCGTAATTGGTAATCTCAGCCCTGCGTCCCAAGCTTAAACGGGTGCATATTAGTGCAGAAGTTGTGTTATTGGCTCCCGTTCTCTGGTCAAAGCGAGCATTTCACCCTGCGGGAATGCAGTTCTGTCACTTTTCAGAGACTTAATTCACAAAGAGTGACTATAACAGGGAGAAAATACGTATTAGCTGAGAGTGCCTTAAGTGCCAGAGAAAGGACTTCGGTGTTGATAGATGAGAGGGAATTAGAGGACACACTGATATTGTGGTAAAGACACAGGATCATGCAGGTGCGCGCTGACTTGCAGTGTGGGGTGGTAACGTTTTCTGCATCTTCTTGCAAACTGCTGTCCTTTGTAAAGGCTCAGTGTTCTGTGAGCTGCTGGTCAGACTCCCTCTGGGTATTACGGAGCTGCCACGGGGCGATCACTGAAATGGGTCTGCAGATTGTGCTCACCTTCAGGTCGTTTGTGCTCATCCATAACTAAATGACTGGAAAACAGCAGGAGCTCCCATTTTAGGCTGACCTGGGGAAAGCCAGTGAGAACTTCTCAGGTGCATCTGGGATCCCTCTATGCTTCTTTAGTGGAGGTGAATCTAAATGCTTTTCACGTTTTGGAAGAAACTTGAATTTGAATTTCAGCCTTCAAATTACATATTCCTTTTTGGGCTCCGGGTCACCCATGCATCCTTGGATGAGACATTTAACTGTTCCAAGTCTCGTCCTCCCCATCACTAAAAGGCAAGCACTGCCCACCCTGGGGGAATGCTATGTGAAGTGCTGGCAGGCAGAACTAAGGAGAAGACATCTTTTATAAAACTTTTGAAGATGGCTCATATAAGAATATAATTGAACCCTGACATTTGCCCAGAGATTATTCAGGCATCTGCCATGCACAAATATCTGCCAGAATAAAATTCACCTGACTCCATAAACCTGATCCCAGCAATAACGGACACAACTGGTAACTCAGCACTTCAACTCTGAAGAATCTACCTCCACATCACATTAGAGATGAGGAAGAGCCTGGGCTCTCTCCTCCAACCACACATGGCCAGATGCCAAGCCCCAACCTGCCAAAAGGGCTTCCCTAGCACGGTCCCTGCCATGGAGAGGGTGGCCACCAGAAAGACGGGATCATCAGGCATGAACTAGACCCATGTTTCCAACAAGCATGGGGAAAAAGTCACTGACCATTTTAATTGCCTTGGTCCTAGGTACAGGCACACACCCAAAAGGCGACGCTGCCCTCTGTCACGTCTCCAGCTACTCACTCACATGCGGCTGCGGACGCAGACCCAGGTACTCCCACCGCAGCCTGGGCCTTTGAATTAGCCTCAATCAAATGACGTGCAATAAAGAAAGCCAAGCTGGCTCCTGCAAGCAGCTGAGCACCTTCAGTTCCTAATGAGCTTCAGAGACTTAGAGAAGGTGTTTTGCATTCACTAAATCAAAGTAGTCTACTAGAAGTTATTTTAATTAGTTCTTCAAGTCCTAACCTTCATCCACTGCTTTTTCACTCTCTAAATCAGGTACTAACATTTAAATAAAAATCAAAATATTCATCTTGTCATTGTATTAGTAACATCCAACTTTATAGATTAAAACTAGATGAAACAGATTTTATTATCCATTTAGATAATGCTTATTTTCTCTTTATTTTGGTGCATTATATTGTTGATGAGTTCAATACAGAAGTTTCAAGGCAATCATGAGTCCTGTGTAATCATTCTGTATAAAACTGAATGAGAAATATGTTTTAAAAGAAAAATGTACTAACACCATATTATCTCCACATGCCCATTTTTAAAAAGCAATAGTAGAATTAACAGGGAATAAAGATTATTTCTTATTCATATTAGGCCTGACTCCAGTACTGCTAATCAGATTGACTGTTAAATAGCTACACAAATACTTTTTTTGTACTTAGTGGAAGTACTTATGTAGGCAAATGCTGCTGGGCCCTGGTAAAAGGGAGAGAATCTGGGCTTCTCTGATTCAAAGGTTTATTATTAACAAAACCCTTAGTTGCTTAAACCCCACAAAATGATTTCAACTGAACAGTCACACCACTAGTTGGAGAAAGGCACACATGTGATAAAGGAGGAGAATGAAAAAGCTTATTGACATGTTGATACACAACTGATAAGGAAAACAGAAACCCACTTAAAAAAAAAAGAAAGAAAGAAAAACAGTTGAGTTTTAGTTGAAGTCAGAAGCAGCATCTGGTCTCTCTCCCAACGTCAAGATGTTTGCAACGATGCTGAAGATATTTCCAATTCTAGCCATCCTTACAGGTAAGAATAACAAACTGACTGAATTAGCACTGGAATAGAGGAGGTTGTTGAAATAAGACGGCGGGTGAACCTGACTGGCAAACTAGGAGAACATTCAAGATCTGTTTCCGATGGGGTGAAAATCTTGGCTATAATGTTATGCTATTTATGGAAATCAGCAAGATGACCACTGACTGGTAAGAGTTCTTTGCTTAACAACAGAATTTTAGCTTTGGTAAATCAACACTTTGCTCTAAAGCCAAGAGAAGGCAAAAAGCTCTCACACAGAGCGTTAGGGTCTTTCAGGTGTTTCAAGGTTAGGTTTTCTCACACTCAGTCTCCCCTTGATACTAGCCCTGGGAAATGCTGCCTCGGTCTCACCCCCACAAAAAAAAATTGGGGGATGCTTAACTTTAAGCATGCAAATAATCCTTTGGATTTCCCTGAAGTTAAGTGAGGATGTGATCCATTGTGGAATCTAGGAATTATATGGTATATTAAAGCTTGTATGTTCATGTTTCAAGGACATTTCATTGCGCTCAGCTTTATTTTTAATATATACAGAAGCAGACATTTTAAGTCTAATGCTCCATGGAGATTAACAGCCTCTGTATTCACTAAAGAAAATGGAAGTTAGTTTCCACATTTTCTTTTCAAGATGGAATTAATCTGGTTTGGATGCTAGAGAAATATTTTAAATAGTTGCTCCTGATGTTTCAATGTTATCTGTCATGCACACACATAAACCCCACAGATTTTTGCCTTAGAAATGAGAAGTAATTCAGTGTTAGTACCAATACTTTTAATACAGTGCCAATACTTTTACCAAACAATGTCCTCTGATTTTAAAGTTCTGGATTTAAGATTAGCACTGTGTCCATACTGATGGGCACCACGGACGGGGAGTTTCTGTAGTGGCTGGGGAAAGATCAGCAAACTTGGATTTAGTTCATGAGCATTACAAAGTGCATGAGACTTCAGTGAAAGTGGGCGATTCCCAATTAACTGCAATGACTTTCTCTGTGCCATGATACTGGCAAGTAAAAGACATGGATCAACTATTTTTAACAAGTTACGGTCCTGTTCACAGTAGCTTTTCTCGCCAAGTTACTTCTTAATCATGCGCTTTTTTTCCTTTAAACCAAAAGACCTGTATGTTTGAAATGGGATTGTGAGTTTGAAACCGTGAACAGTGAACTAAATGCAAAGCAAAACTCCCATTAACTTTCGTGAGGAGGGAACAGGCTCTGCGGGTCCAGTTCACTCCATTTTCAGTCAAAAGATCCATCTTGCAATCAGTGATGGCTTTAAATAGCCTCACTAGACAATGGAAGCTTGATAGACTTTGGCTTTCTATTTTCACTAGAGCAAAGCCTATTTCAACTAAATGTATTTCTTCAAAATATACAGCTTCATGGAAACTAGAATGTTTGGTAGAGTTGCTTCTGCTAAAATTAATTTCTTCTGCAAAAGCTTATAACAGCCAGGCTCTGTGGCACTCCTGACTCCAAAACCAAAGAATGATAAATATGTGGAGCAGATGACTAGAAAATGGATGTTTTCAGTAGAATGACACTGTGTTGAAAGACCGCAGCTTTAATCCTGCAAAGAGCAGAAAATAAATAAATGTAAACCTGGAAGTATTATTGTGGCAAGAAACTATCATCATCCTCTGGCGAATTCTAATTCTGAAAGCTGAGAACAGTGAACTAAGTAAAATAGTACTAAATGGCTTTTATATTAGAGCTCAGTAAGGATTAAGCTACTGTGAACTCACAGGACAAGCACAGTACAGGGATCCCCTCCTTCCCCAAGGCAGGTCTGACACATTTAGGTCAGGCTCCAGCCATTCCTGTGAGACTGTCTTCACATATAACATAAATCTTGCTGTAGTTCTCATCCTAGCCACCACCATCATGGAAAGCAGATTATTCCCTTCTCTTTTGCAGTGAGCTTTTACTATTGAAGCCATCAAACAAGGAAAACAGACCCCGGAGAGTTTAGGCTCTACATTCAGATAGGTTTGCATATTGTAGCAACTGACTTTACAATATTTACCCAGTTAACAATGTCAAAATAGATTCTACTTCCTTTTTAAACAATGTTTTCTCTCATAGGGCTGATAATTTAAGTAAAATGCTCTTTTGGTATTACTGGTATCTGCTTAAACTCTCAAACGAAGCACCTGAACGTAAGATGCACAGATATTTCATTGAGAATAATACTTTGTATGTTTTGCCTCTATTGTTCATACGTGCAATAAGCCCATGTGAAAATTGTTATTGTAACATGAAATTCTCACCTTACCTGTTTTGCATGGAAAGCTCTGAAAGACTTAGGTTTTCCATCACATTCAAAATAGATATATTCTCTGTCAGAATCTTTTGACAGTAGCTTTAAAACTGGATTCAGTGATCTAGCAAAACCTTGAAATTCAGACTTATTTTTCTGACAGCTCTAGCTTTGTTGCCTTACGTTACCATTGCTAGTAACTTATATGGAGGACAGAAACCAATAAATACTCTAAGATGGTGCTTGGTTCCTTCCACTAACATGGCTGTGTAGCCAAGGCTGATCGGAACATTATGGGAAAGAGAAACAAGTTATGTTTGCTCCCTTTCTGCTTTGAGCACAACAGAAAGGGTTGATGAAGTTATCACAGAATTTCTCACAACCCACATAATAAAAGCAGTTCCAAAAAGCTTAGTTTGATGTTTCCAATGTAAAAGTAATGGAAAATAACAGCTTCTGCATGTAAGCCCTAAGAAACCTAAACAAAAGCAAAGTAATTAGGAAAAGTGGGGTAAAGCTGCTGGGCTCCAGCCTGGGGGAATCCCACAGTGCAACCGAGCCCGAGTCAGAAAGTGAGACTGTAGGGAGAGACAACACTGTAGGAGATGGTGACCCACGGTAAAGAAGATCCAACATCTGAAGGAATAACTGCAAAAAAAAGGGGCAAGAAGGGTGTAAAGGAGCAAATGAGAGTGCAAGGTGCAGGAGGACACTGCGAGGGCAGGAGAAAGTTCAGCTTAGCCACAGGCTCTTGGTGAGAAGACAAGTCTCTGCAAGTGAGAACAAGTATGTTTTTAGGAGCTCAGCTTTTTCAGAATATTATTTGCTGTAAGGGCACAGGTATTACGGGGAATTTATTTGCTTGTTAGCTTTTACCCACTCCCAGCTTGTTATCACCAAAATTTCCACACAAAGCCCAAGCGAAACTGTACTGAAAAGGAGAATGACTAGACAGGTCCTACAGGTTCTTCGATAACCAGGGAGCAAGGCACTGCCGCACGGCTCCCAGGGCTGGCCCTGGCTGATCTCTCCTCACCACACTTACTGCCCACAGGCCACGTCAGCGGTGTTGTGGTGACCGTCCCTGAGAAGACAGTGAATGTCACTACAGGTGGAAACGCAACCCTCCTCTGTACATACACGAATTCTGGACTGCTGGGAAATTTCTTTATTCAGTGGAGCTTTTACAGTGCCAAAGAGAGCCAACTGCATACCGTAAGATATTTATTTATTATTAATATGAAGTCATATTTAAGATATTCTTAAGTCCTCAAAGAATCTTGTTATGTTTGATAGTGTTATCCTCACTACAGACCAGGGAGGCGGGTAACCTTGGTGTTCCCACATCAAAGACAAAGGGCTGGGGTGCAACAAAATTTAGGGGCAGATACACAAAGTTATCCAGGGTCTTAGTTCCTACTGGCATGCCTGAACTCCTTTAGAAACTTAGGAGAAGGTACAAAAGGGATTCAGATGCTCAAATGACTTGCTCCAAGTCAGACAGGAAGCGTGAAGCAGAGCAAAGACCAGGTGTCCAAAAATCACACCAGTGCTCCAGCCCCTGGACCAGCTCCCTTTCCTCCCGTCTGGCAGACATTTCCTGCCGTTGCGAAGGCCGCTTTCCTGGTGAGACGCCCTTGTCTATGACAACGTGTCCTGCTTTAAGGGTCAAACGAGAGCTCCTTGACTCAGCCGCTATCGTCACCGTTAGGCAGCTCAGTAGGAGGAGCGGAGCACAGCAATAGGCTATCGACGCAAGGTGAGCAATGAGCGTTTTGACAAGAAATTTGTCATAGCAGGAAATCAGCCACGGCAAACTCGCGTTGGGATTTCATGGCATCCCCCGGGTGTCTTTGCGGTAGCGGAACAATTATAAATCAAAGGCAAATGCTTCCTGCCCTTCCTGAGACCCCGAGAGGCAGCAGAGCCAAACAGTATCTCCCCGGGGGTACGACGGGACGGCGTGGCAGGCTGGAGTATCAGGGAGGAGACAGCATTGGGGCGGTGAAGGACACCAAGTACTAGACAGCTCCGTGCTGTAACCACTGCCCGAGCCTCTCACGTGGCTGGGAAGACCTTGCAGAGCAGCCTGGTCTGCCTGGAAGGAGTCAGGGATGGGATGTGTAACTTCCTATACGTACTCACACTACTGCCCAGATGTCAACAGCTATACACTAAGCTTATTTTTGGGTGGGGAAATTCATCCATGAATCTCACTCCCAGCATAACATGCAGGCTATGAGCTCCCATCAGCTCAGCCCTGGCAGGTGCTGAGCAATCAGCAGCACCTTCCTTTATACGAAAAAACGCCGAGTAGAAGTGTCACTGCATCCTTGAAGATGACTGTGACTTTTTTCCCGTGCCCTGGTGTCGGGCTTGTGCCTGTTAGACAACCCGTCCCTTTTCTCTCCCACTGTTTTTATCCTGTTGCTAACATTTTGGTTTTTTTCTAAAAGTTCAGTCCTCCTGCCTGCTGTTACACTTGGGAGCTGATGTAAAGAGATTTGACTTAAAAGGCTGTCACAGTCCCCACTGATGATACGCTTGTCATGTTCACCAGTTTCCTAATACTATGATGTGAGGAGGTCTGCCGTTGCTGATAGAGCTACACCTCTATTTGGTTTATCAATTCCAGCAGAATTAGACTGTTGGTAATTTGCAGAATGTACAGCATAGGATATATTTGGCATTGAATGGCAATAGCCAGTATTGAGAAATAGCAATTTCACATCAGACAGAACTGCTTGCCCTCCTGTGGTATATCATAGCCACAAAGCCAGTATCAATGCTAAGGACAAACACTGGGCCCGTCCCAAATTCTGACTCCAGTGAATGCCAGACCAACACCTGTCCTGACTAATTGTATGAATAGTTGTTACTCATTGTTTGCTTTTTCCAAGTCAAAATTATTTTATTAAATGAAGAGTAAATGAAAGGGTGGTAAGCTGCAGGTTTCCTAAGATGTATGTAGTACAATATATTGTAATTTCGATCCAGTATGTTACATCGTAAATTTTAATCACTTGTTCGGGTGGGAAGTACGGCACTGAGATAGGATCAAGTCCATTGTTTCCAGATTTGGTTAGAGTCTCTCTGTTTTACTTCCATCAGATCTTCCATATTGCAAGACAAGACATGCAATATGTTTTCTGGTCACAACCAAAAGAAATAAGCGGACTGTAGTTGCAAGTATTTTAGAGGGAGAATTAGGCAGTTTCAAGAGGTCTAGGAGGGGAAAACCATTTGTAAGTTGTGACCGATGATGAGAAAATACTCCCTGAGGATTATAATCATAAAATACTGTGGATGGTTCAGAATATGCTCCACAAGAACTAAGTGATGTGAGGCTACCGAATGCCAGGGACACCTCAAGGATCAGTCCCTTCAGCACTCGCTCCCGGCTCCTGCAGCTCCCACTGCAGGCAGTGGGAAAGCCGTGCCTATAAGGACCGTAAGAAACACTACTGGGAAAAATGGCATCTGGTTTTCTCCCTATCTGAAACTAATTTCACGGTAAATTCACTTTCACGCTGCAACACGCATGCATTTGTAATGGATGATTTGCATTTTCATTAAATGAGGTCGGTTCAGTCTGGAAGGGCCGTGGGTTAGTGACTAATCCCTCCTTGAAGACCGAGCAGAATTTCCGTTCGCTGCAGCCCCAGTTATCCCGGGCTCGGCGAGGCTCGGAGGATACCCTTCGCTCCTCTGAGCCTGCTGACGGGCCTGGGGGGTGCGTGTGTGTGAAGAGCTGCAGGACCGGGGCTCTCCTCTTTCCAAAATGCTTTTAGCAACCCATTCAGTCCTGTATTGCTTGACCCCGTATCCTTTTACGACAACGCGGCAATTACTTACCATTTTGAACCTATTCACGGTACAATTAATCGTGTTAATGCAAACGCTGGGAAGAAAGGACTGTGACTGCTTGTGGAAAATATGGTTTAAGAAATTACGCAACATGAAATTGGATTTTCAACCTCCCTCTGAATCCACAGCAATACGAAGTTGCTATTTCTATTTCAGGCTGGTGACTTTCCTGAGTTTCAGAAAGGACCAAGTGCCTGAAAGCGTGCATGTTTTCCTCCTACAAGTTTAAACAAAAAATAATCTCTCTACAAACCTGCCTTTGCCCTGGTTGCTTGGCACGTAGCTGAAGTTTCACATTTTGTTCCAAGTAGGAAATATATGTGTGGCAACAGAAGAGATTGCCAGCTTTAGCTTTCATTGTTTAGGTTAAAGAATACTAAAGTGCAAGTCAAAAATCTATTCAATATGCTGCTAAGATGACAAAACCAACTGAATTGAAAAGACTGGCACCATACCTTACTGAATACCAGAACAGTAGCTTGCATTTTAAGTGGGATAACATTATTTAATTTTATGATATATTTAGATTATTCTAAAATGTCAGTAATAAACAAACAATCAAATGCTTCCTTATAAATAGCATATATTTTCCCTGAAAAAGTTTGTTGAAAATTCTGCCTCCATTCAAAATTTGCCATTTTTTTTTAGCAACTAAATGGGTAAGATTTTCAAATTCCCTTTTTTAAACTTGAAAATTTTGGCCAAATATTTTGAAGACAGGAGACTTAAAATTGAAAAAAAAAAAAAAGTGCAGAAAATATGTCTTCTTATCCCACCTGCTATGATTTTAAATATTCCTGACATCTTACTAAATGTTGGATGCCTTGATGACCACATTATTCATGTGGGTAGTATATTCACAATAAGAAGATTAAGCAGAGGCAACGTTCTCCATAACAAATGGGGGGGGAGAATCTTCATTTTAACAAACATTTATTTACATAATTGAGAATATGGCCCTTTCTCTCTACAGTGGCAGCAAATAATAGAGCAAATAATAGAGCAAATTGTAGAACATTAGAATTAATTAAGGCAAATTTATGTCATTAAGATGCCTTTCGCTTGAAGAATTAATGAACGTGAGCTTTAAATTACTAGATTTTAGAACATAGGATATAATAAGCACAGAGGCCATAGGTACCCTTTTTAAAAAGAACATCAGTATTTTATACCGCCACTTACGTTATAGATTTTGCAGTGTTTTGTGACACATGGGCTCGGGTACAGCTCTGGCTGGAGTGAAATCAGTAAGACCAGGATCAGGACTAGTGGCAGTGTTAATTTAGTGCCCCAGATTATTCAGCAACTGATTTTAATTGCTTCAAGGTGAGGCAGTGCTGGTGACCAGCTCGCAGCCCTGGTGCAGATCCACCTCCCGGCACCGGCTTTGTGAAGCTGGCTGGTGTCTTGCCACTTGCTGGGGTGTTTGCAGACCCCGTTCTGCATGTTGCCCGCCTTACACAATGCTGCGCAGGTGCTCGACAGTTAAACGCCGTGGCAGTTACACCGGAGAGGATGAAATACCGCAAACAGGCTGTTCACAGACGGTAGGATGAAAAGGGAGGCAGCAAACAGCGGAATGGCAGGTGTTCACGGTGCTGTTTTGAAGACACTGCAGCTATATATAGTGTGTGAATATAGATCTTTTTACTAATTGGAGCCTAACTCTGCTCTTTTCCTGAGAAGTTTCTCCAGTGGAAGTAATTCCCCTCATTTGAACCAAATAATGCAAATATCAGCTCATGGAAAACATGGTGCCATATGCATTTTTAACTTTTTTTTTCCTTGCCATTTACCCCTTAGCAATATGTCTTTTTAATGATAAATTTAATTTTTAAATAATAACTCCCAGCCAAGGATCTTGAGAACTTTCCACTACTGAACTATCTCTATTTTACATATAGACAAACAAAGGCAAACATTACTTATTCAGCTCACCCAGAGTAACAGAGTATATCATACCCCGGCCGGGTTCGTAAGGCAAAGTTAACTCCTGCTAAGACCCACATCTGTGCTTCATTTCATGCTCCGAGTCACTCGGCTGGCCTTGGTGTAAAGCACCTAAGTAAATGTTTGAAAAACTGAAGCCTGCTGTTGACTCTGCACAGGCGAGGCTACAGCTTTCTAAAGCTAAATACAGCTCCTGAGCCTAACCAGGGCCGCACCTTCAGCCTCCAGCCCAGGTCACCCGCAGTTAAAGTCAATGAAATTATCAGGGACACTCTGCGGCTACCCAAGGTATGCCCAGGGCAGAATCCTTAATTAAAATTTTAAATTCGCTAGATGAGTAAAGGTCACGAATGACTGTTACTTGTAAGAGAAATTGAATTATTGATAGGCTTCTCATGAAAATATTCTCTAAAAAAAAGGTGAGCTTGAAGTATTTGCAAACAGTGCCTTTGACGCTGCTTTGGTAAAACTACCGATGGGCAGCTGAGAGGGAAAATGGAACAGCAAGGATATCTTCCATTTATTTTATAGACTGGCTTTCACCCTGCCAGAGCCCTGTACTTTTCTCATCTCTTTACTCCTGAGAAAGTATCACTTAGGGGGTGATACCCCTAAGGCAAGGAGGGTTTCACTTACTGCACATGGCGCAGAAGAGGAAGAGGGCACTGCTCCCTCAGGAGAGGTGTAGTCATGGCCTTACGCCCAGCCTTGCAGGCCCGATGAGCCACTCTGCAAATCCTCACAGGCGGCAGCAGGCTTGTGTCACGCCGCTCAGGAACAGGGGACAGGGTGGCGGAGCCCAAGGAAGGAAAGAGATGGAAGAAGAGCGACCCGAGTGCAATTCTGTCTGCTCCTTTCACCCTGAAACCCCAAATTCAGATTACCAGTGGTCCCAATGCCAGCACAACTCTGCTGCCCAGCACAAAGCAAAGCATGGGCGTGGGCACGGGCTACCGTGTGAGAGTCAGGGGCCAGCCAGCCCTGTAAGTGTGGGGCTCTCATAAAAACTATCGAAAGAACAAATTCCTCCCCATGTAGTACGAGTAGTTCCTGAGACCCCATCACACGCTTTCAGGCACAGACAAGGCAGACCACGTGCTGCAGAGGCTGTCAGGGCTGCAAGGGACACCGGCGTGGGAGCAGAGCAGCCCGTCCCGGGAGCCTGGGCAAAGCACCTCCGGACACAGTACAGGAAAACAGACGTTTCTTTTTGCCTACATTTTTAACATTGAGTTTTATCTAGCACTTAGATGACTGAGCAGGCAGGTAAAAGGAATAGCTTCATGGAAAGCTGAGGCAACACCTCCAATGCAGAGGAACGGAGACGCTGTTGTCAGTCACTGCAGTCAGAGTGACTCCCTGGATGTCGGTGGGGTTACTGTGGCCTGCCTGTGTGGTCTGTGGCACGGGGGGACACGCTGCGGGGAGGAGATAGAATAAACTGATAGATACACTGAGGCAGGCGATAGCAAGAACACAAAGGAAAGTGGAGACAAGTAGAAAAATGATCAGGTTGTAACGGGTGTGTTTGGAGCAAACATTAGACTTCAATTTTAGTTTGCCTAATTTCAGGTGAAACTTAGAAATAAGATTCTATTGCATCTCACTGTTGGCAAGGCTTGAGGCATCTGCAAATCCGCTGAACACGAGGCTCTCTGCCCTTGTGAACAGCACCGGGGGTACTGGAGGGGAGCTGTGGAGAGAAGAGGCTCTTTGATTTGGGGGGAAACATTTAAAGTCGCATTTAACTCTCAGATCAGCACATTTTTACTCAAATACAGCGTTCCCCGTGTCATGGTATTCTGAGTATGGATGAAAAGTCAGTCAGTCATTGTCAAAAGATGGTGTATGTGACAGATGCACGGGGAAGATGTAGCTGGAGACACAAGGTAAGAAAAAAATCCCCACAACCTTAAGGGAAAAATCTACTAGATTTATGCTACTGTGAGACCTGTCATCATGTTCTGGATTAAAATCTTAAAACCAGCACATGACTGAGAGAAGCTGAATCAGATGCATCGTTCAGAATTTTTAACTCACCATATTTTTTATTGCATTTTTCTCCATCAAAATTATTTTGGATGTAGCTGTTGATTTTTTCCCACAGCTATTCTAGGTGGCTGAACTAGCACATTCAGGAATATTCTACCCAAAGCGTATCTGAAGGGTATGTCAGCCTCTGGGCTGAATGTGCGCAAGCCTGGATAGCCCAAAGTTGGGGCTACATATTACACAGCAATAAAAAAACCCTAAACAAACAAACAAACCCAAACAAACAAAACGAAAACCACAACACCCTGGATCTCCTTTCTAGAATATCACAACATTTTGAGGTGCGATGGATACAGAGGGACACCAAGCTGCCTG
>KL260126.1:29113-48037 GCA_000699545.1 Podiceps cristatus
CAGCCGTAATCCTTTCCGAACCCTGACTGCAGTGGGATTCCTTGTCTCGCCGTGAAGTACAGGGTACAACCCAATGCAAATTGAGGTCTAATAATAACTGCTGAAGAGCAGTTACACCAAATGCACTGAGAAAACATGTTTGTGCTTGATGCGCTGTAGAAATTATTCACTAATAGTTCAGCCACAAGAATGATACTGTGAGAACATGAAAGAGCTGCTCCTCAGAAGTATTTTGCACCAGTTAAAGCTGCTGAATGATTAATCCTCTAAAGGCTCCTGACTCCATCCCTTTCTTCTTCTACCAACACACAATTGTGACAAGATGCTTCTAGTCATTATTAACATCCTCAATTACCCAAGCAAAAATCCCAGTAATGCAGGACAGAATATCCCTACCGCAGTCTGGCAGATCAGAGGTTTGACAAAAACGCGTGAAAAGAAGCTGTGGATGAAAAAAAAGGCATTTGGGGCCAGACTCAGTCACATGACACATGTCAAAGAAACCAAGGCACATGTGAGCATCTTACCTAGCTGAGTTCAGAATCTGAGGCCTGGGCTTTAATTAACACTTTGAGTGTGTGGCGTTTGTTCTCTAATTAGGCGTTAAGATGCTTAAGGGAGTGATGAACACTTTTTTCCCTTGTTATTTTATAAATTCTGTCTGTACTCAGAATTCAAGAACAGATCATGATCTCAAACCTGTGAAGTCGTTAATATCTTCCTTTACATTTCTGGGTGAGAAAGAGACTTTAATCGTTCCTTTTCTAGTAGCTTAAGAAAATGTCAAACAGAAAATGATATAACAACGGGGCGCTCTGAACGCCTGAACTTTACAGCTCTCCAGGGAAAGGCTGTGAATCAGTCGCTGAATACATCGGCCTAGAGAAATGTCATTGATGCTGTAGCTTTGCATCTGCTGGTGGGGGAAAGTGAGAAGGGGCTGGGGGAGGGAGGACAGGTACTGGAAAGGAAGTCATGTCCTGAAACTGCTCCCCAGTCAGGAAACAGACTACTGTGGAGATTAAGTGGGACGTTTTGTAACACATCTTTATCTCGTCCCACCATTTTGATATCCAGGCATGGCACTGACAGCCATGTGATGCAATGACACCAAGAGATGGGGCGTGGGAGCTATATTGACCTGGAAATTATCAATGAGTCCATCCAAAGTCATTTGAAAGACACATTTTTATGCAAATTCTAGTACGTATTTGTCCTGCCCCAAGAAGAAAGGAAGCAGATGGAGGCATGTTCCTTCTAATTTACTTCCTCCTTTTTCACACACACCCTCCATCCCCTGAGGAAGATCTTTCTATAGAAGTTGTATAAAGAAAACCTGTAGGTGGGCTTCTTACTCTCTGCCAAACATCTGGCAGCCTTTGAAAATCCTCAATTGAGCTACAGATTTGCCAACTGCTTCCTCTTCAGCCGAATACTTTCCCCATCATCACACTAGAAGAGGTGCAGCCTTCCCACAAGTCAGGCTAAAGGAGAAGAAAAAGACGTGTGATTTCACATACCAGATCCTTCAGAACTGGGGACACAAATCACCCTGTCTCCAGCAGGAGAGTGCATTGAGACATTTTCTTCCAAACAAGTATGTGTGTTTGTAACCCAGCTCCCCAGACAGGTACACAAAATGGAAGTCTATGAGCCTAAATCCTTGTCTTGGTTGCAGAGAAACTGACTCTGGAAATGCAGAGTAACTATACCACTGCCTTACAAAGCCGCGGCTTTAGGCACTGCCTGGCCCACAGGTTGAATAACCAACTAGACTGCAATCCTTTCTAAGGTCCGGGAGGCATTTTCTGGGCAACTTAGCTGTTTTGCAGAAACTGGTTTTTCAGATTGGGGAGTTATTAGGGACAACATTTTTAGGAGTGACAATCTCCGCTCTTTTTTCTGACAGTTATTTGATTAGTCATCCCAGGCAGCTGCTCCCATGAAATGTGAAAAGGCACCATTATATAAAAACCTTGCATGAGCAAACTAGCTGGTAATGAGAAGCAGCGACCATTACTGCATCCTCAGTATTGTTTTTACACTGGTAAATCATCCAATTCACTAGAGCTGCTCATGATTTGCTTGAGGACATAAAAAGCTGATTTTTTTCAAGAGAAGAACAGCAGTTTTCTTTCGTATTTTTTTTACATTCAAGATGTCGCACTTTAAATATATTTATCACATCAAATTAAAAAAGCTTCCAGAAAAAGTCTACCATTGACTAAATTTACAGTTTACCCATACAGACATTTTAGGATCATTTTAGGTAAAATGGAAAGAAATGTCAATGAGATGTGTGTCTGTAGGAGGGAACATTAGCTGTCAGTTGCCCAAAGTTAAAAAGTCTTGTCTAGCTTCAACAGAAAACAATCTTTTTACTTTTGAAACAGAACAGCAAAGATTTTCATTTCAGCTTTTGCAAAGGCACAAACATGAGCTTTTCAAGGACAGCATAAACCCACTCTGAACAGGGGTTTAAAGTGCCCACTTTGAGCGTATTGTTTAAAATGGGCTATGAATTCACAGCCAATTAACTGAAACATGTTCCTCTTAAATGAAATTTCCTATGTACACAATCCAATCATACCTCTGGGACAAGATATACACTCAGTAATTAATCACAACATTACTCAGCCTTTTTGGTGTTTACCACCTTCCTTCAGGCAATAAACTCCAGAGCTAGGGAGATAAGCATCACCCAGGAGAAGCAGAAGGGAGAACAGGCAGGAGCCTGCAGAGGAACCAAATGCACCTCCTTAAGATGTTCCACTGCCTGTGTTCAGAGTTGAAAAAAAACCAAAAACCCAAACAACCCAGAAAGATTCTGTTTAAATCCACGAAGAAAGCAAATATTCTCTGCTGTGTTGACACCTGCCTCGGATTTAATAGTGTACACAAAATATTTTCTCTGCACGCATGCAGATGGGAAGAGAGAACACAGGGGATTAATTCTGCAGTGTGCTGTATGAGGGCTTAGGTAGGTAGTTCACCCTGACTCCAGATCAAATATACCAAGGGGCACTTGCCCCTCTACAATGTTTACTGGCATGCCCTGAGCGCATCTGAGACTCCTCGTAGTCCCAGTCCTATTTCCCAGAACATGTGCTACAGCTAAACTAGCACTCAGAGGGCAGCTTCTGCTACTGTTTGCTCTCACATAAATCCCAGATCACTCTGAGGTAGACTGAGTAGAATTTATCCCCTTTTTTTCTGTAACCAGGCCTTTTAGTAGGATATAATGGGCCTGCCTCCCCTCTCATGCTGCTGCAAGTCACGCATTACTTCATTTAAGTTGTTGCACAACTTAATTTCACATTAATGTGAAAAGCTGATGGAAGCTCTTTCAAAAAAAGAGAGGAGATGCAAATCCAGCCCATCACTGCCGAGAGCTATATAGGATCGTCACCTTAAGAGGACCCTGATGTCAGAAGTCACATTCTTGTAACTTCAGACTCCTGCAAGAACAGTGTGTAACGCTGTTGTTGTTCATACTAGGGTAAATGTAGAATGCGACCAGTGTGGGTTTGTAATTACAGGTAGATCATTTCTTTGATGAGAGATTTGCTTAAACCAAACTCCCTATTTTGAACACTCTCCTTCCTTGGGGAATACGAGGGTGTAAATCCAGACTCTAGTTTTGCAGTAGAGGTCCATCTCTAGACATCTGCAAAGCATAGAATCAGTTTTAAAACTGACAGCATTGCATGCAACCAACGGAAACGGGAAAGTCTATCCAGCTGGTCAGCAGACTTCTGAACCCAGTTTGCCGCTGGGCTAACGCTGGACCTCTTACGCTTTCTCACTGCAACACCAGTTTTCCGCACGTTGGCAATGCAGTAGCATAGCTTTGGTATTCAGAGCGCTGCATCAATTGTACCCAGTGTTTGCAATCCCGGGGCAGGGAAAGATAAAGCCTGGCTGGAAAGTAGGCAAAACTGCACTTGAGATGGGGCCAAGCTGCAGTACCGGCGCTGCTGGTGCGGTGCAGTCTGGGTTCTGACCTTCATTTCAAAGCCTTATCATTGCATAAACCAGCTGTGCTCTGGCAGTTTTGGGGTGTAGCTTGCCTTAAGCTAATAAAGGCTTTCAGATAACATTGCTTAAAGACTTCGGTCAACACCATATCGGACTCGATAAATAGAATTAAGAATAAATATTCTTAATTCAAAATGCACTCAGTTGATCTGCAAAGTACAGCAAGTTACACTTCTTGTGTGGGGGTCTGCAGAGTCCCTAAAGGCAGGGAACTTTGACCAAAAGGAAATTTTGATACCAGTCAAGGGTGAATGGCATTTCACAGGAGTCTGTGAAGCTTTTTCCTACAAGCATTTTCCAGGTATTCCCATTAAAAACCATGCTGTCAGTCCAATTTCAATAAATACATTTACACTGCTGATTCTGGAATACTGTCAGTAGGAACAATGTTAGATCTATTTGGGTCCCAACCTGTAATTCTATATGGTTACCTCTCACCAGTTTAAAAAAACGGCTGAGTATGCTGGAACTGTTCACTTTGCCTAGACAATGGAGCATGTGCGTGCAGATGCTGGGGAGCATCCTGCCTATCCCAAATACTATCACTTTTACTCAACACTGTCATCAACACTGTCATTAACATCTGAGAAAAATAATTAATGTTCCATAGCTTTGTTCTTTCAGATCTTGGTTTCACAGCAGAGCTAGACTGGACAGGGCGCGTGTACTCCTTAAGAACCATTCTATTTACCCCAGAGCAGATGAGGACTGCAGTTCCTAAACATACTCAAGGCCCAAGCCTCAGCCTACCAACCAGGCCCCACAACGAACACAATTCTACCTCTCCCTTCAGTCCACAGACAACAGGTTTGGGCTGATAAGCTTATGAGGCCAATTCTACTCTCACAGTGCTGTTAAGTACAATTGATGCTACTGAAGACAGTGAAATCAGTCAGTGTCACACAGCAAATTTTTATTTGGGAGGAAACGTTACATTCCTTAGAGACATTTATCCTCACTATGTCTATAATTCTAAAACTTTGTTTACTGTGTCGTGAAAGGGGAACTTCTTGATCCCAGCCAAACACGTGCCCCTCCAAGCACTGAGGCCAACAGCTATTCCTGACCTGGTATAAACTCAACCCGCCAAATGGATAGTCCACAACACTGTCTCTGACCCTGATTACACAAACAAGGAGAACAGCATCGTTGCTCTAATTGCATGTGTGACGATTTTGCTGGTGTTCTCGTACGGCATTTTTATTGCTTCCAAATTTACCGCCAGGCGCCTTGTTTTGCTTAGACATAGGTCTTGTGGATTCATTTCAGTTCTCTGTTTGCTAGCTTCTGCATCTGGAAAGCTCTGCAGCCATCCACTTTTTGCAATGACAGGCCCATTCTTGTCACAATCTTTCACGGAGCTGCTTATTAACATTATCACAAACTATCAGTGCTTCAATTAGGACCATTACTCATTGTGCATGACTCGGCAGTTTTTCACAGAATTGTCATAGGATGGTCAACGGTCTCACCTTTGGTTTTGCAAGGTATCCACAAAGAACTAGCTATTGTCCCTATATACAATTAAAAAAATCCCATTTCCGAAAAGCTTGTCTTTTAAGAACCACTAGAAATATATATTCAAATGTACCGTGTTTTCATCTCTGCTTTCTTGGGGGAGGGGGCAAGAAAGGGGGTGACATTGCTTGGCTTAATCAGAAATCAACTATATTCCAATTATGAGTACCAAACAAAGCGGCAGGCAGATCTCTTGTTATTAAACTAACAATTGATTCTTTATCCCAGATCTATTATTATTCAGGAGGCCAGTCTTACTCCTACGGAGAGTTTAAGAACAGGATAACAGCTGCAACAGGTCCAGGGAATGCCTCAATAACAATCTCCAACATGCAGCCCTCAGACACTGGTTCCTACACCTGTGAAGTTTTCAGCCCACAGGGTGATGCCGGACAGAGTCAAAAATCGGTGATTGTCAGTGTGCTGGGTAAGTGCCTCTCCTCTCTGTTGCTGTATTGTAGTTCTCTTCCCTGAGTACGAAACACTGAATTCACAGCTCAAAATACGTAGGACCAGAAGGAATAACAGAATTGTGACCAACAAGGCCCATGATGCAGAGAAAGGGCTCACTATGTGCTGAGGCAGAGACTTTTCCCAAGGGCTCCGGAGGCAGGCAGAGCCTGGGGTGCCCTCTAGCCTCCAGACAAAGCAGAGCTGGAACCACTCCGCACCTACCCGTAAAATCTCATGCTCCCCCGAACGGCCTTCGGATTCACGTTGTGCTCTCAAAAAGCTACCTAATGTAAGCGGGTATGCGGGGAGCTGGAATTACCCAACTTCACTACATTTTTCTTCTTGGAAAACAAAGCGATACTAACTTTGATTAAAATAAAAAGCCCTTTCAGCTGCGAGTGACAACTTCGCTCTGAAGCCATTACTTTTAGCACAATCCAGAACAAAGTTTTAGTAATTTTACCTAGTGTTGGTGACTTGTATAAATCTAGGTGACTTGTATAAATCTAGGGAGAGGCAGCAGTACAGCCCAAGGGTTCTGGCTCACCCCCATTCCCAGAAACTCTAGAAGCTTAGTATGTGTTGGAGGGAAGGAGTACAAAGGCTATTTTGGATGGAAGAAAGCGATAGTTCAACCATGAACAGGCAGGACAGAAAGGATGAAAAGCAGTGGAATGAGATATTTTACTTCCTAATAGAGAAAAGTTTGTACTAACCCCATCTAATCATTGCTTTCATATTGGCAATTCATTCCTAGTCAGAGTGACAAATCAAAGCCATGTGAGAATGTGATTCCAACATCATTTGCCAATCTGCCAGGGATAAAAGCCGTATGTAAGCACAATCCCTGAAAAATCAAAGTACTACTGTTAATTCTCATCTAAATTTCCCCAAATAGTAAATCTTGGTGCAGCTGAGTAAGAGATTGTACTTTTCACAGGAAAACCAAGAAAGGTTGTTCATTTATGCACACAAAATTGGGCTGTGTTCATTGCTGGTATACTTCCACTAACAGCACTCTCAAGAACCACAACAGCACATCTATAGGTAGGAAATGAAAACTAATAGGTGTAAGTGAAGACAGAATCTTCTCCTGTGTGCAAAGTGAGGAAATGCTATCAAAACAGACACTTTTTCTAACAGAACTGCGTATTTCTTCCATAACTGCAATATGCCGAAGAATCGGGCCCTGACTCTCTCCCTTTATGTGAAAAGCTCCTGCTGTGTCCCTAAAGAAAATGACGCTGCTGTGTGGCAGGATGGTGTATGACGAATAGTGATAGGCCCATTGTAATGAAAGTAATTGAGTCTTCATCTCAACACCTCCATAATAATATTTAATGTGCAAATGAAAGATAATAAAAATGTATCCTAGATAGAAATGTATCCTAGGCCATGTACATATTTAATACTATTCAAATCTTGATGGGAGAGCCTTTGGTCAGATCCCTAACAAGACTCTGCTCTTGGATGGGAATCTGAGGACGGGGTTCGATTCTTTACTTACAGCAGCAGAATACCAGAACTCGAGGTGGGTGCTGCAGCCCCGGGTATGTACTCATGACGTGTCTGTTCTCCTCATTGCTATTTTACAGTCAAACCGTCAAAACCTTTCTGCAAAATAGAAGGAACACCTGAAAAGGGCCATCTAATCTACCTCTTGTGCAGATGTGAAGAAGGATTGCCTCACCCTACCTACCACTGGTACAAAGTAGATGAGAATACCCTCAAGCCTGTGACTGAACAACTCAGTACGTAACTACAGGACTACCATACTGTGTTCAACATCTAAAATTCCATAGTCCCAGCCATTTCAAACACTGTGTATCACGTCGGGTAGCTAAAACTTAGCCTCCTCTTCTGACAGTCAATGTTACAAAATCGTATTGTTACTTATTCAAATTGACTGATAGCTGTCACAAACACAGGACATTTTTCTAATTGTTTTAATAAAAATTGCATGGTACGTTAAAGTCTTGTATATGCCATTACTTTAAATTGTTAAAATAGGAGAATGTTTATGCCTGTACGTCTCCCTTCCCCCAGAATTTTGAGTGAACTTATACTCAGAATGAATTAAGTCAATTTGTCATTCAGGTGCTAAGAGCTCCGTCCTGAAAATCTTCAGTACCTGTTACGTTTTCATTTGTGAAGTTACACTGACAAGAGCATCAATGTGGGTAAAAGATCAGACAGACTGATTTGCGGAGTAGGGGCCTGCTTCTCACGTTCTAATACACCCCTGCAGAATTCATTGTAGTAATTTTCAAGGAGGATAAATGTTGGGGTTTTTTTTTGTTTGATTGTTTTAAGAGAGATTTTTTTAAGGGTTTTTTTTTTTTTTTAAGAGACTATAAAAAAACTGAAATGAATGAATAATCAGAGAACCCTGTTTCTAATCTCTCACTAGCTCTCAGTATTACCAACTAAAGAAAACTGTTCCCCTCTACACAAACAGTAATCTGTACCTGCTCTCTGTTTGTCACAGATCCAAACACCGGCATTCTCTACATTGGCAATCTCACCACCTTCGAAACTGGGTATTACCGGTGCGTAGCCAGCAACGTCCTGGGGAACAGTACCTGTGAGCTTGACCTAACTGCAAAACGTAAGTTTAATGCAGGAAAGTAATTACATATTTGATGTATGACATCCACAGTTTGCAGGAAAATGTTGTAAGAAGTTTAAAGCACAGATTTTTTTCAAGTAAGGACAGAACGGGCTTTGGAGAGCTCCAGAGTTTTCATCCAGGCGTGCCCAGAATTTACACTGACCTAGACAACTGATTTAACACCCCCGGCTTCATTTTCCACTGGGAGCAGGAACTGAGCCTGGCTCTGACTGCAGAACCTTACTGAGAACCGAGAGACACGGAGTTCAGAGCAGGCCCTGAACAGACAACAGTCACATTGAGGTGTCCCCCCACCCCAGAATTTACAGCCATCACCAAAATGTGGTGGTACAAGGACTGAGGCGCTGTAGATGTGACCACTAGCTAAAAATAGTGCAGTCATGGAAAACTACCTTATCCTGATTGCCCTGAAGCAGTGATCCACCTTATTCCCACTGTTCTCAAGCAGTGGTCAACCACATCTGCGTGCAGATTTTTCACGTAACCAGTAACATTTAACAAGAGCCAAGCACACGTTGTACAACCAGCCAGGAGAGATGCCCTTGAAATGGTCACTCCAGTACTCAGCGGTCTATGAAATGAAAATCACAGGTCAGAGCTAGAAGCGGTACTGAAGCGGAAATAGGTGGGCTTGGGGGCTCAGAAATGATCAGAACATACATTTTACATCTCAGCTGAAAGACAGAGATAAAGGCAACCTGAATTTCAGAATTTATTTGCAAGGACTGAAGAGCAAAGGTTTTCAACCATTAACCAGTGTTAACAGCTTACCGTTTGCCTTAGCCAGGCAAAACCGCGGGGTGTGCTGGGGCAGGGAGCTGACCAACAAGGACGGAGGCAGCAAACACAGCTCGCTCTTTCCTAGACAACCCCTCCTGGAAATACAGTTTCTTAGTCAGACAGTATTTCAGTTCTTTGAATCCAATGCCTGCTCTCTGCTAAAGGCTCCTCCACTAAATTTCCATGGGATTTTGCTATAATACTACTTCTAAGAAAGTGAAGTAATCTTTTTTTTCCTTCCAGATTCAGACAGTGGTATTGTTGCCGGAGCATTAATTGGAGCGATTCTGGCAGCTGCTATCATTTGCATTATCGTCTGGGTCTTAACCAAGAAGGCAAAGAATAAGAAGCCATCAACTAACGAGATGCAGTAAGAGTTTGTTTGCTTAATTTTAAAACAATTATTTCTGTAAAGTACAGCTGATAGTCCAGAACTAAAGTAAAATGTAATTGCTCTAAATATTTTTGAAGGTTTTGAGAAAACTTCCAGAGTGAGAGTATTTGCTTTTGTGTGACATTTAAGCTGTTACTCTTGTAACAGAAGTTGCCATTACCCTCTTTCCAATGTTTATAGGCAGCTACAACTTAGCAGTATCTAAAATAGTAAAGTAAATGTTTTTCAAACAACACAAACTAGAAGTGGCAAGTTGGAAAAGCAGTTTTTAATACTTAAAAGTTAATGATGATTGTTAATGGCAGGGGGGGGGGAAAAAAAAAAAAAAAAAAAAAAGGAATAGCAGCTAAGGGTTGCCTTAGCAAATTTACTGGGATTGTACGTTACTGAATTTAAACACAGTGCTATTGAAAATATTATTCAGTGCTATTTAAAATTACAGGACACACGCTTGGGATCCTCTAAGGCATCTCACATGGCAGAAGACACAAGGTTTAGGCAACAGAATGGAGCCTAGAATGTCCATTTTGATCCTGCTCTAGAAATGTCTTTTCCTCTGTGCTTTCATTGGTCATTTTTCCCTTAAATAGCCAAATCTTCAGAATAGGGATAATCTCATACACATTACAGACTGTATTTAGCCCCACAATGTTAAATGCTAAATGAATACATGCAGCTGAGGCCAGAAAAAAATATTATGTCATCTGAACACTTCCCTGTAGCACTGGTCTAAGGCTTACCGACACAGAATCTGCTAATCCAGGCGAGTGGCCAGTCACCCATGCACCTGATCCCTGCTTTCAGCTGATGTAGCATTAACATCTAACTTACTGCTTGGATCCTAATAAATCTTACTCCGTTGAATTAATCCACTAGCAGCTGATGTTTTTCACATGTGAAAGTGCTTATATATCAGGGTCGGTTTATTCTTGTTTTCATAAATGGAATTCATACCTGTTACTAAAAATATTTTTCTAGATTTCATCCTTTTCAGAGCTCTTTTCTGATGGCACTCTACTTTTAATGCACTTGAACAGGACACCAGATCCGCATGAGTTTCTCAGAAAGCTCATCCCAAGCAGTATTTTTCGCTACCACTTCTCAGACACTGTTTGCCTGCACTCAGTTTCCCATTCTTCTTTCCTGGCCAGCAGTTAAACATACTAAAACCCATTTTATTCTAGCAGGATCCCTTACACTAGTGATGCAGATCACTCATCTGATCTAGCACTCTGTCACTCTTCCCGTCTTAGCAGCAGTGATGTTGTAGCCTTTTCAGGTGCCCTTGGAACAGAATCATAATAACATGGGGGTTACTGTTTAGACAACAAAACTGCAAAGACTCATTCTCTTGAAAGACTCTAGTGTAAATGGGATTTCAACATGCAAAATCACAATCCTCATCCTGTCTTCCTGCAGAGAAATGGCTCAGAAACAATCCAATGCAGAGTATGTGCAGGTACCTAATGAAGAGAATATTCCTGCGACCACAGTTCCGTCGAGCAATGCGACAAATGAGTACCCTAGTGTCGATGAAATGGCAGCTTCTGGAACACCTGAAAATTATGAGAAGCGAGAAGAGGAAAAAGAAGAAAGAGCCTAGAGTTTTCTTTGTCAGCTTTGGACCCCTTTGTACAGAAATTGTTGCCATTGAATTAACATAGAAGCATGACTAAAAGGGCATTTGTATTGTGAACCACTGGGCTGCAGATCGAGAAGGGTCTGTTACACATGCACTTTGTGAATAGCGGAAGATTCGGCCTTTAAAGTTAACAAAATCTCACTTATTATCTAGTTCTAATTATACGTAAATATTAAAAGACTATCATCCACATTTATTCAAGCTATTTTGCAAAACTAATTAGGAAATGGACTGAAGCATTTGACAATGTAAGAGCTTTCCAGTCAACCGTCAGTAATGCTGTGTGTATCCGTAGCTCTGAACCACCGCAGTCTTCTCCAGAAACAGAGTTGGCCAGCCTCGTGTTTGCAGTGCAGCAAGAACAATCGTCACGGCCAACACACTGCGGTGTTTGAAGGATCTGATTTTGCATGTCAGAAGTAAAAAGAAGTTTCATCAATGGCACCGGAGTGCAGAAACAGCTATTAGGACCTGGACCAATGAAATCTTGTGTGTCTGAATTCCACTCAAAGCTAAAAAAAAATCAAACCAACCCTGGAAACTTTTACCCTGGTGCTGCCTGATGTGGAATACATGTTGTTAAGAGTCACCTTTTTGGCTGCGATGTTCCCAAGGCACCAGCACTCCAGAGTTGTGTGTTTCAGCAGTTCTGGAACTAGTACTCAGGTACCTAGTTCAGACCTTGATTAACTGGTTTCCAGACAACAGGAGCTGGAAATCTAAATCCCTTGCGAGGCTTGTTATAATAGGCACACAGAGTATCAGATTCCTCATGTCAAGCAGATACAGCTGCTTTCAAAACTTAGAAGTGAGCATTGCTTACTGTACAACGCACTAGTTTCGATTGCTTCCTCTGCCCAAGATGATTTAAATCTATTTCTTTTCTTCTGGTCTCTTTAGCCCAGTGTAACTTTGGTTTCTATAGGTGAAAGCATCAAGAGGAAAGGTAAGTACTGCATAGACAGCAGCCAGCAGCTGAGGTAACGAGCACTCTCTTGGAAGGAGAAAAGGGAATTGAACCATATATACTCTTATTACTAGACACCTCTTGTCTCTGGGCCTCATTTCTAAGGTTAAACAAACTCTTCTTCAAAAGGGCAAAGACACCTACTTTGAGAAGAGCTCAGGGGCCACAGGGCTTAGGTGAATACAGACACACAGCCTCGGCAGCTCCCTCCTGAGCTACAAGAGGCACACATCCACTGGCAGGACGATGCCTTTTTCAGTCTCATGCGCTGCAGAAAAACATACCTGGCTCAGGGATCTGCAACTTTTTCACGCCTAAGTCAGAAGAGGAAGAATGACTTTAAATTGGAGGGGCAGATTAGATTAGACGTTAGAAAGAAATTCATTATGAGAGTGCTGCAGCACCGGACTGGTTGCCCAGAGGGGTGGAAGCCACATCCCTGGAGGTGTTCAAGGCCAGGTTGGACGGGGCTTTGAGCAGCCTGGTCTGTCCCTGCCCATGACAGGGGGATTGGAACTCAATGATCTTTAAGGTCCCTTCCAACCAAACCAGTCTGTGATTCTATGATTTTACAGGATCTAATGTTCATAGATCCTTTGGTGACAGTTCCTAGCCTGTAAACATTAGTTACATGCAACAGTCATCTATAATAGATAAAAAGATACATCCCTGCTAAAATTTTCAGGTTCAGGTCCTACAGCTATGTTTTTCAAGAAAGTGACCACACACACACACACACACACACACACACACACACACACGCACACACAAAAAAAAAAGACAAAAAGATGGCAACATTTAAAGATGTATGGCAAGAGGTCCCAATCCAGTTTGGATTATTAAGCATAACCGTATTCATTGCCTTTTCTACACCATTTTCTGGCTTTCAAATACTTGCCTTTGATACGTGTGACCTAGAGTTTAGCCTCACTGCAGAGTAAAAGAGCATTTACAGTGTTGTTATAATATTGTTTTAGCTAAAAACTGCTTGTGCCGGACTGCGAGGGTCAAACCCTTACTAATACCAACACTGCCATGTTCTACCAATGGATCCTCACACTCCCCTCTCCTCAGAATATCCAGGGCAAACCTAAGCCATGACCTGTATGGAAGTTTCTTAATCAGGCATCTCTCAGTAATTATTGACTCTCGCTGCAATTTTGCCAAGCAAAACCCACACACTCACATCCTTCAATCCAGGTATAGCAGCTTACTGAAAATTTCTGATATCCACCCCTGAAGTTTTGTAAGCACGCAGAACTACAACATCAAGCACGCTCAGTAACAGCAAGAGAAGAGTACTACCTCCTCCTGTTTGGGTGCCTTCTTACCAAAGGTGTTTCTTTGAGATAATTCAAATCAATTACTGGTCCAAGGAGGCCCATGACTTGGCTGACAGTGGCATTAATTCTAAATAATTTCTTCTCTGACATTCCTAGGCATTCTTTTAGTCTTGCCCTTCGTGGGCAAATATAAACAACTCTCTTCACAACACTGCTGGAGTTGTATTATTTCTTCTGAAGTCACCTCCTGTACATATGTGTCTTAGTTACATTTTTCTTACTGCAATAGCTTTCCAACTTTCAAATATCTGCAACAGCACTATCAGGATTGAAAATGAGAATATGTTATGTGGTCATTATTATAATTTTTTAATCTTTCCTTAATCTCACCTCCACAAATTTCTCTGCATGTATTCCTTATATAACTTGCTACAGTATCTTATGCTGGTGAAGTGGTAATTACCTTCTATACCTGGTACAATCTTCCTAGAACACCACAGGACTTACATTTGCTAAAAAAAATAGAAATTGCACAAGTTATGTTAATGTTTTTATGTAAAAAGAAAGAATAATTGAACGCAAGTTCTAGCCTAATAATTCCTCTCACACTTGTAACCACCAGTGTGTAATAGATAGTATTTAAAAACAAAACAAAACAAAACAAAACCAACCAACCAAAAAGCAAAAATAAGAAGCAAATCAGGTTGCTGAGGGTGAGGAGTAAAGTAAGGAAAATAATATTTATTTGGAGTTTCTTAACACATTGAGATATTTTGTCAGCCTTCTGGCAGATGTTTGTTCTCGTTCTGAAGTTTCCCTCATGTAAAACAGTTGATTAAAATGATGGGGCACCGTTCCTAGCTTTCCACTGATGCTCTTGGCAAAGCACAAGCCAAATTAGGTATTGATCCATGGCGTGCAGCTCAAAAACCCTGCAGAGCTATGCAGGATGCAGAAACATTTTTCAGAATTTGCCTCAGATGTTCCGACAGTCTCTGCTGCACGGCCCATTTATCTTCTCCTGAGGGAGTAGGGATCATTAATATGGAAACCAGATATTAAGCCAACATCCAAGCCACCACCTCCTAGGGAAGTGGATTTACAAAGCTGCAGAGCTGTGGTGGGGTTTTTTTTCGCTATACAAAGATCAAGGATGAACACAGAATTCTAACTTCAGCTTTTCTCAATTCAAGTTTTTAGCAGTGCTTGCACAATACGTAAGAAACATTTACTCAGTCAGGTTCCTCCTTCAAGCAAGGTCTGCATGGCCATAACTTACTGTATGGGCAAGTTATCCCTCCTGCCCTCAATAGGTGCCCTCAGGGAAATTTAACCTGCATTCTGCTTTCTAGGATAGACTTAAAGTACTTGGTGAAGGTATTTGTTTGGTTATAAGTTTCTGTCTTGCTTATCAAAATAAATTGCGTTACCTTAATCCCTACAAGTCAAACTGTAGAAACCGCCATCTTCCACTCCAACCTCTCCTTGCAGCTGAAGAACAAACACGTTCTATTTCCGTACTGTGTAAGGGATGGCAGGGTGTCATCTGACTTGTTCACATCCCAAGCGTACAAGCTATTTAAAAAATATTGGTTTCGTTACCTGTAAGTTTAATAAAGTTTTATAACACCCAAGACTGCTGTTTAGGAAAGTTCTTTATTTCACAGCATTTCATCAGCATCATTTGTTCAGAAGGGGGACATCTATCCCGTTAGTGTCAGAAGTGATTTTACCAACATCAGAACAGAAGGTCACTTTTCAAACTCAGTCTCGTTAGCTCTGCCTTCTAATAACTTAATACCAGGATCTGCTATGAGTAAATAGAGATTAAACCAGGCTTCTGTTATAAAATAAGATTGTAAGCTGCGAGCCTCAGTGCTACGTATTGGGAATCAAACAGAACAGCAAAACAAATCTACAGAAGGAGCAAGAGGAAGTAAAATTAGATTCAAATTACATCCCAGAGAAGAATCCAGAGCCATCCATTATGCATTCCTGTATTTGCAGAGGTAACCCTGAAACTGCACCTGCATTTTCCAAGCAACCCAGTGCACTTCATCAAATACATATAATTAAAGATACAAACAGGATAGCAACAGACAACAAAAGAAAAGCTTTAAACACTCAGAGTTCACTTGAATAGACTCAGAAGAGTAAAAATGGATACTATTATCTAAGTAACTGAGCAAACTGCATTCTACAGAGAGAGAGGTGTAGTTTAGAATCAACTGAAGGAAGAGATCAGTATCTGCAAAAAATAAACAAAACACCACACACAAAGCACAAAGGCCAAGGTTAAAACCAAAGACTCTAAAACAAGCTTCCAAAATAAAATTGATGTTAAATGGTTAAAGCATTTTTGGTCCTGTTGCTTGAAATAATCCTAAACAAGGTTCTGAAATAGAAGGAATGACTGCATTTATACAGATTGTACTGTAAACTGAAAGATATTGAAAAATACTTTAAAAATCAGTGAACTGTTTGATTACAGGAAGTAAAACCAGCTGTTTTGGCACTGTACTTGAAGGAAAGCCAGATACACACATTTTATTACCATGCGGATGCCCAAACATGATGTCCTAGTTGAACTATCAAAATACAGAGTTTGGAGTCTTAAATACAAGCGCAACAGGAAAGAGAGTCAAGTCAGAAGCCCCCACTAGCCTTCCACCATTCTTTTAAGTATGGCTCCCAGGCCACCTTTTGCCACTTTCAGTGGGGTCAGTTCTTCTTTATTTTCAATGTGAATACTTGCACCATGAGACACCAGCAGCTTTGCCTCCTCAACTCTCTCTTCATCGCAGGCTAAATGACTGTAATAAGAACAAGAAACCCACAGCCACTATTAAACAGTCCAAGCTTATAAAGAGCAATAACTATGCCTCGTCAAAATGACAGCGTGAAAGGGGGTGGGGGGGAGATTCATCCTAAAACAACAAAACCACATGCAACTAACGCCCTACACAGATTCCAAAGCTTGCTGTCCAGTCACTCTGTTGTCATTAAGCAACGTTCCTCCTGCTATTGTCCTCGCAACATTAAGACACTTCTGTACATTCGGATTAGGCTGCAGTCAGCAAAGCTACGGGGCACGTAATCCACAGGGAAATTGGAAAATGGTAATCTCTATTTGAATCAAAAGTGATAAACTAAATCGTACGATGCTTAAAAATAATATAAAGAGTTACTGCAAACATAGCAAACGCTTTTTTCCATTTGGCATAGTATCCTGAGTGTGTTCCAGGACAATACTGGGTTTTATGTATAGCTAAAACATACTGCTTGATTTTATTCACGGCAAAATCTTGATTCCACTATAGACAAAGCAAGAGTTTTGCCCTCAATTTCAAAGCAACTACGATTTTACCCTTACAGATTCAAACTGATCTCTAAGCCAATATCAAACGTTGGACTGATTGTACTTAAATTGCAACTTATTTTCCTTAGAGAGGTGAAGAAAAGCTTACAAAATTATATCTTGCTTGGCAGGACAGAGTAGGCCAGCCTGCAAGACCGGCTTCCTCTGGCTTTGATGTCATTAGCTTGCCTTCTACCCTCTAGCGGCAACTGAACTGAACTGAAGCAGCAACTTGGAAATTATTACAAAAGGTGTTCTACACTTTAGCTGCAGTACATCTACAGTAGATGTAGTAACACAAATTGAAGTATGTATGTACAGATACACTTAGGAAAAATACTAAGCATGATTTTCTCAAATCCTTTTTAATTACATAGGGGTGTGAAGCAAGGAATTATTTTGAGGCAACGAGAAATTAAAAAAAGAAAATGAAGTAACAGAGTTTCATTTCCTAGAGATTACGCTATATTAAGCAAAATAAAAGCAAAAAATTACTTACAGAGGAGTATTCCCTTCAGAGTCCCTTATATTAACAGACGCATTGTGCTGCAGAAGGATCTGTACCATTTTTAGGTTTCCTTTGGCCGCTGCTCTGTGTAAGGGGGTGGATTCAAAATGATCTCTTGCATCTGGATCAGCTCCGTTCTCTAAAAGCATGATTGCAATCTGAATACATAGGAAGAGAAAGGAGGGGAAGAGGAGGAAAAGTTAATATAACAAAATACTTCTTCCAAGAGCAACACCACCTCCAGTAGTATAAGCAAACATACCTCCTGCTTATTTTTGGAAGCTGCATAATGCAGGGGCGTACAGCCGTTCTGATTGACAGCATTTACATGAGCACCCTTGGCAATGAGGGCCTTCACAATTTCATCACGGCCAGCCGAAGCAGCAATATGTAAGGGAGTCCAACCGGCCTACAGAGGCAAGAAAAAAACCCACGTTACTCAAACCAGGAGTTTCGGGCAAATAAGATGACAAAGCATAACCCCAATACAGACTTGACCACTCATTATTCATATCACACATATACTTATAACTGTAAACCTAAACATTATTGATTATTGTCAGAATCACAGAATTGTTTAGGTTGGAAGAGACATTTAAGATCGAGTCCAACTGTTAACCCAGCACTGCCAAGTCCACGACTAAGCCATGTCCTTAAGCTCCCATAAATCTGCAGAGAGACAAGTCTCACGTCCCCTCACGTGCCTGCATTCACTACCTGGCAAAGGCTGTCAGTTAAGCAACAGAAATCACTCCTGTTACGCAGTTACACACGGTGTCTTGCAGGGCACTTCACCCTTGCAGAATTAACAGTAGTGCTTTTTTTTAAAAAAACAAATAACAGTAGCACCAAAGGGTGTCCAAAAGTTTATGCAATCTTTTCTATATCCTCTCTTCCAATTATACTGATGGGGCAACATTTTCTTTGTTAAGGATGTTCTTCAGGATGCTTCATAATGGATGTAACAATCTCAATCCTTCCTCTAGAACAGTAACAGACCACCTCCTTCCCAACTGCAAAATCACTAAACCTGGCGCTTACTCCATAATACCTTCCCCAATAATGAGAAATCTTCAGGGTACCTCATGATTTGGTACAACATATTTAAGAGGATCACACCAAGATAAAGATAACATAAAAGCCTCCAACAACCACCCAAACACCCCTGGTTTTGCAACTTTGCTCATGAAGAGAATTCTCCTAAAATTTCTTGACAATAAGCAAAACTCATCGAGCCTCATTACCTCCTCTTCCACATAACCCGTGAAATACTTCAACTTGCCTTTCTAGCGCCCGCACAGCAGTAAGCGCTTTTTAAAACCTCCCAGAAGCCACACTGGATTCGCGGGCT
>JMFS01022478.1:0-13450 GCA_000699545.1 Podiceps cristatus
AAAATATATATTTAAACCTAAGAAAGCAGATTAAAATCAATTAGAATGGTATGAATGGGTATTTATGTTGTCTGATGCTACATCATCCCCCACCTCAGTTACAGAATCGAGTGTAGTGCTTGGGCTATTGCAAGTCATTTTTGGCTTTTATGATTTGGAGCATGAAGTGTTTTTTCTTTTTGTCTGTTCTGTGTAACTTCTGACTTCAGTTATTGCTGTCGTTCCTAGTAAATAATCCTGATATTTTTGCATTGCTTAATTTCCCAGAAATGTAAAAGTATTTGAAAAGAAATATTTGAAAAGATACTTGTGTGTTTTGTCATATCTGAGAGAGCTACAGTGTTCATAAGCTTTGAGGAAATAATCCAAAACTGCATAATATGTATAGAAAACCCGCTCTATCTCAGGGCCAAACTGAGACCCACAGAATAAATGATTTTTTCTTTATGATAAAGCACTAGTAAATAGAGTTAAACATAATAGAAAGAACTGAGCACTCTGGGTTGTTCTAATTAAAAATATTTACCCTGTCACTTTAGCATGTAACGCTGGCACGCATCTTGCTCCCTACTTTTTGTTGTGGTTTTTTAGATCACCTCTTCTTTTGGGTAATGCTGTTTCTACCCATGTTTGATCAGCAGCTAGCAAAATGGAGCCAGAGTCCTGAATGTAGTGTTTGTGGATTAGTCTAACACAAAATCTGATGAAGCTGATAACAAAGGTTGAGGGTTTTGTCCTGTGATAGCTGGGCTATGTTCTTGAAGACTTCTGATTCTAATGTACGGGACCAGACTGTCGCCTCCTGCCTACAGATTGGGTAGGCTTGGGGACCCAGTGATGAGAGCAGATAGGCAGCAATTGTTCTGGTCTCCCGGGGCAGTAGCTGTCACAAGCAGAGGACACTTGTGCCGTCAGTGGGCACCATATGCCTGTGCTAAATTTGCTGCTGAAAGAATGAACCCACTATTGATCCATATAGATCTGTGCTGCAACTGGAGAGCTATACATTCAACATATGAACTTTCCTCACAGTTTCCTCACTTTGGTAATGATTAGTGATGAGGGGCAAAAAAAGAACAGTGTGAAGGATGCCCGTGTCTCAGAAGAACCTTACTGAATCAACATTAGTTTTCCTCCTGTTGTCTCGCCTGACCTGCAGTCCTATTATGGTAGTGATTGATGCCTGTGAACTTGGATTTTTAGCTAAGTCATGGTGTCTGTTAAGTGTGAAGGATTCAATCATGACCTTAATAGGTAGAATGGCCTCTAGTTTACAGTGCTTTTCTAACCCTGGAGGTGTGGTGCAGCAGTGTGTGTTAGGCATCTCAGTCAAGCAGGGCCCGTTTCAAAATACATTAAATCAGCTTTAAGATATTTGTTGTGAATAATAACAAATAAAATGGTTTGTTTCTTGTGATACTTTTGGGGAAAAAAAAAACAACCAAAGAAACCCAAATGAAACAACCCAAAAACTCAGCGGCTGACAGCGATTGGTCAAGAAAAGTAATGACTAAAACTTTATGGGGAGAAAGCAGTCAAGATGTCGCCTTGTTGCCTTTGACATTCCTGTTGCAAATAGAATCTGTGAGTACTGTGTGAACTATACAAAGAGATGACAATTACCCCAACTTAAATAAGCATGGATACTACTGTGACGAGATTTGATCAGTCATGTTCCAGACTTTGAATGTATTTTTTTAATCTGTAACTTTATACTTTAATAATCTTTTTTTGGCTTGGGTGGGAAGAGGGTTGCTATGAATATTTATAACAAATCACTCCTACCAGAGGACACATTAAGTCTTGTAGCATAACAAAACTGAATTACCATGAAATAAACTTTCTTAATTAAACCAATTAAATTTCTTCCCAGTATGTAATTTAGAAACTCTGATAAACCCTGGTTGAAAAGGTTTGTTCTAGCCTTAAGCTGGCCTAAGAAAGAGTGAACATCTGGCCTGTATATGAAAGGCCTATTTAGGCCTTAGGCAGCGTGCAAACATTAGCTGCTGTCCATGGCATTGAATACTTTGTGTGGCCCCAGGGCTTTGCTAAAGGACAGTGGTATCATTAGGGCACAATCATGTTTATGGAATACGCTGTAACTAAGATAAGTGAGTCCTCAGACTTCTACCACAGCGCTTATAGATGAATGAGAAGCATTTCTGCTTCTTTGCATTTTTGTTGTAATTCTACGAAAATAGATGTGTGTTTTAAAATTTAATTTACCCTTTCTAAATGTTGATATTGACAAGCAGCATGAGATTTTACGAAAGTCTTTTACATTCCTTTTCCATATCACATTTCAGTCTTTTTGCAGGTAGCAGTATCTATAGGGCATATTCTTAGCACTCTTAAAAGACAATTTTTAAGGCTACTATATAGAAATGATATCAACACCTCACTGCATGACTTCTGTTGCAGGAACTATTTGCAATAGTAACGGTAATCAATAGGAAAGAGAGACTCCAATTTTTTAATGTGGCTGGAGGGAAAATAACAAAAACTGTAATGTGGCAAACCTATGAGAACTACTCTCCAAAATACTTTAGTTGGCCAAGCTCAAGGCCCTGATTCAACAGTGTGATGGTTTACCCAAGCTTGAAGAAGACATGAACTGTAGGCCCTGAAGGTGTCCTCTTTAGCTATGTTTCTCATAAGCCTGTCCCCCAAATGGGAAAGTTTGGGAAATGATATTGAGGAGGGCTTTCCCTTTTTTGGTGTTTCATCAGGTGTGGGTTGATGTTTGCAGCTACTAGATGTTTGCAGTTACTAGATATCATATTTGTAACTACATCAGCACTTCAGAAACATAGTCTGTGGGTGACATCTCTGATGGCTCATAAAAAAATAGTGGCAGTGGAATTAGAAGTAAGTAGCTGAGTTGGAGAGAGACTTTAAAGTGAGCTTATGCTTAGGCTCCAAGTACATAACCCATGTGGGAGTTGAATTACAAGAGGTGTTTTGTTTTAGAAACACATACTGCGCTGTTATACATGTGAAAGTGTAGTAGCTTCTGCTTTACATCTGGACACAGCTGTAATTATCAGTCAGGTCTGCATCTAAGGATCTTATTGTTGTCTCTCATCTTCTTCCTGCTGGTAAAAATCTACCAGTCTGTCAGTGAGGTGAAGCCACCACAAACTGAATGGGATTTTGTTATTTGAGAGTTTCTGCTTTGAAGTAATTTTCTTGGTCTCTGTACCAGAGTCCTAAATCCATCTTATTTAAGGGCATGATGAGAAGCTCCTTCTGTTCAGTTTGTCCCCTATTCCTCTTCCTTTGCGTTTTCTGTGTTTAAACATATATAAGATTTGTGGGGTTACAGGACAGTTTTTTATCAAATAAGCAGAGAAGCAAGAAGAAAAGGAAGCGGGGAGAAGGAGCCTACTCAATAAAGATGTGAAGGAGAGCACATATCAGGGGCTAGTGGGGTAAGTTTAACCTCCCCCCACCATGCCCCTTCCCCTCCCCTGCAAAACAAGGAAAAAAGATCAGAGAGCAAAGACATGGTAAGGGCTTTTGGAAGAAGGTATCAACTATTAGCTGACACTTCATGCTTGTTTAGGAGCAACTTTGTCAAGAGAGACAAAACTTTAAGGTAAATGCAGGGACACTTGAAAAATACGCTGTCATTTAAGATTGAAACATAATGTGACAACCAGTAGCCTGCTGCCTTAGGAGGAAGCTGAATGCCTCCGCTGAGGAGATGCAGTGCCTCAAAAATGAAGTACTGTACATGGCAAACAGTGTTCACGATTTATTCTCAGAAGAGTCACATACATGTGCACAAGACCTTGCCTGGTAAGCGAGAGAAACGGCTCTTACAGCAGGCTGGAGTCTTGCTCATTAGGATGCAGTAGCGCTGGGGAAAAACGTCTGTCAGCATGCCAGAAACATTTCAGAGGAGAACTGCTACAATGGTCGGTTCTTTGCTAATCAGGAGATGGAGGGGATGAATATCCTTCTCTCAGTAAATCTGTGATACATTTGATGAGAAAATAGACTGGTTTCTATAAACTTACCTTATGCTGTTCTTATAACCATGAAGGTATTGAAATGCAAAATGCCTGGCACTGCCAAGGCTGATGAATGATTTACAAGTATCTTTCATTAATTTCCATCTCCTAGCTTGCATTGAAAAATACTATCATTTTCCCTGGTTCTTGGGATGGGAAAATCATCCCCTTGCTTACAAAAAACCAAACACATATGGTTTGAAGAATATAATAAATAAATCTTAACAACTTTACTGTTGTCTATTTCAGGCTGTTAAGCTTAGCAAATGCCTGAGACAAAATACAGTTGCATAGTCCAAAACTATGCCTGATGTAACTTGACATGTCTTAATATAAAAAGAATTTGTATTTCACCAGTCTATCTTTTCCCCATGAAATCTTGTCAATGATTTCCCTCAGCAAAACCAAGGTCAGTTTTTTGTTGTGTGTTTTTCTTTTTTAAGAAAGGCCAGGTACCACTTTGAGCAAGCAGAAGCAAATACATCACCATCCATTCTGTGGGTTACATTTTGGATTCCTGCACAGCTCTATTTGAAAGTCTTGTGTTCATTTATTACTGTTGTGCCATAATGCTGTTCAAACATTACAAAAGAATTTCTTTCTCATGGAAAGAAATAATCTAACATGCACTTTGTTTCACTGACTGAATTATTACAATTGGATACTCTCTAATTAAGCTTTATTGGTTATGGTGGCTTTTGATTCCCACTTCTGATCTCTCTCTTTTGCCTTAAGACTCTGCTGTGAAACACCTTTGGCAGAGGAGTAAAAGACGACAGCATGCAGACATTTTGAAATAAGGGCAGATACTCAAAATGACGGTAATAGTAATTTTGATGGAAGATATTTTAAAAAGCACAGGAAATTTATCATCATCTCCCCTTTTTTATATATGTAAGGGGGCTACATAGATAATCCTAACAGATGCATAGTAACATGGCTTGTTTAAACCACCAGCATTCCTTGTCCATGCTAGATGCTCCTGATAATTCTCTCTGGCCTTTCTGCCCACTGCCTTGGTTGTGTCTTTCCTTCCCCCTCTTCCTGATCTCTGGCTGCTGCTGCCTTCTGTACCCACCGTAAGAAATATATCCTTGACCATTCTCTCTTCTTGAAATGCTTTCACAGATCTTATATCATTGTATGGCTCCATTACTGACTGCCTTGTACAGAACTACGGTGCAGGAAAGTTATTATTTCAGTTGGGAAACTAGGGAATTTGGACAGAGAGAACAGGTGAATCCTCCGATACACCTGGTAACCTAGCTCCCACCAAGGTATATTTTGAGAAGGCCATGGCAGGGCCAGGAACCTTGTTCCGAATTTTTCTTCTGCAGTTACATCCTGGCTCAGGTTTGAATTCGGTGGACTTTTACCAAGGTCTCAAGCAACCACTTCTTGGCTAGACTTCCACATCCAATGTTTCTGATCTTTCTGTTTAGTTCTTAAGTTTTCTCAACATTGCAGCTTCCCTTGGCACTTAACATTTGTTTTTCCTGACCCTACTTAGCAACTCTTTTCTTTAGTTCTCTCTTCTTCCTGTTTCTCTTTTTGAATTATTTTACCGCTTTTTAATTTTTTCTGCTTTCTCTCTGGATGATCTTCTTCAGTTATATAATTTCACCTGCTGTCTTTATACAACTGAGAAGCAGCTCTGTTTCTCTGCTTCTGACTGGTCTGCGTCCAATTCCATCTTGTTTCTCTCTGACAATTGCTTCTGGGTATCATGCCATCAGCTTAAACTTAATTGTATGCCTTTCTTTCTCCATCTTCTCCTTGCATGTCATTGTCGACAATGACAATATTGACACCATCATGGTGACTTACAACCTGAGGCAGGTTGGTTTTTTAGATTGTTTTCTTCTGTGCTGCAATAGACAAGTCCTATATAGAAACCATTACAATTAACAAACAAATACAAAAAGCTATGTGAAAAGGAGAGCATGCTGACATGACGTAGCAGAGAACAGTGATGTCGTACCACTTAAATTTCAGGAGATTGTGTCTGTGGTAACTGTGGTCAAAGACAGAATTGAAAATGTGTTAAGTATGAGGACTTCAGACACTTTCATTATTTAATTTAAGACTTTGGGAAGGCAAAGTCAAGTGGCTTCATGTTGCACACAGTGTTGTTCTAAATTAAGCAACATGTAATAATGGAAGAACAGGTACATATTTGATTCCAGTAGTTCTTGTCCTTGCTAATTCTGAGCATTGCATTACAAGGGTTAGGGGATTGTTTTGTTTTGGTTGCTTGTTTTTATTAGACTGTATCTTCATTTTATGAACACAAACTATTTTCAGGTTACTTGCTTTCTAAACTGTATACCTGAATGTACTACTTCAGCCTCGATGAGCTGGGTGTGTGTTGGTAACAAGAACTGAATTTGTCTTGACATCTTGTTTGGAATATTTCTAATCAAATATTAACATTAGCACTGCCACATGTCTCTGTTATTTCCTTTATCTTTTCACTTAGTCCCACAAGCCTTCTCTAGATAAGAATAACAGTAATGCATTACTTAAGAGTTCTTTTTATTTTTTTACTGAAAAGCCTAAATAATATAGAGCCCAGTCAGAGTAGCAGCTACAGATTCCTGCAGAAGAAGCGTGCTTAAAGCTCTCCCGAAAGACACAGACCCCGTGGAGACCGACTTCACTAACTTACATATTTGCGTGTCAGTAGCGATACAGGGCGGACTCAGCAGTAACAAATAACTTTAACAGATATGGCTAAATCACTGTTTTATTGGGATTATGTGAAAAAACTGAAAGTAAAACAGGATGTTTGATGTTACTATAAATCTTTAATGAATGTTCCATGTTTTTGTGATGTGTCAAAGACAGTCAAATGCAGGCCGCCTTTCCTTACGTTAATAGGGAAGCAGATGAATCTTGCATTTTAACTATGGACAAAAAGGCAAAGAATAAGGGTTAAATTTGCCTTTTGTGCGCATTGACAGGGCTTGACATGGAGGGAGGTGAGGGTAGTAAGGCTGTACTACTAACTAGGAGCCTGTGGCTGTAGCCTGTGCTGAAGGTGTGCGTGCTGTGCAGCACCAAGCTGACTGGAAGGCTGCGTGCCTTTACTGTTCCCCTTGCCTCCACTGAGAAGTTAGTGTGCAAGATTTGAGAGCTAAACATTTCTTGTGTCCTTAGATTCTCCCTTCTGCCTTATTTGAATCAATGTTGTATTTAATTATTTACTGTTTGAATGCCTGCATTTGAAGTGCAGAGCCCTGAGTCTGCTTTTTGTAAGAGACTATGCTGAAACCGCACCGGATCCCATTTTCTCCCTTCCGCAGTAGCAGTGGTCAGATGGTCTGTCACATCTTATAGGCTTAACGGTTTCACTGATAAATCTAACTCGATGCTAATGGATGTGCTGTAATACAATATGGAACAGAAGCTAGGACCCTGTGGCCTGTCATGGACCGTGTGATTTATGACTGAAATGTCTCAGATATTTATGCTGACAAGACAAATACTTAATGTTTCCTGCTAATGTGTTGGCCCACTCCTCTGGTCTACTAATTCTAGCTGCATTTTTGGCTTATTTGGTTTCATGTCTCTCCCATTTCTGTCATCTGCCCTGTCACACTCAGCTGCCAGGGCTCTCTTGCCTCTGCTGCCCCTTTTATTTTAACAGTGAGAGTAACCAGATGACTGCAAGAATTTGCCTGGAAATAGAATAGATTCTCTAATCAGTTAAAGCTAGCGTGGTATCCTTCTAAAAGTGATGATACAGTCCAACCTAACATGACTGGGCATGATTCAGAAGTCACTGAGTGAAATTCTCTTGCCAGCATCATGTAGGAAACTGGACTTGAGGAATGGATGTTGTCCGTGGATCTCCCAAAATCTATGGAAATGTTTCAGTCTTTTCCTCAGATATGATCATTTTTGTTCTCTGTGTCTGGTGTTGAAAGCTGCATATTTCTTCCATCTTGCATTTTTCCAATTTGCATTAATCTTAAACAGGCTCTGTAAAAATATTGATTTGTAATTTCTTTCCAATATACACTGTAAATACTGATTTTTTTTTTTTTTTTTTTCATTTCTGAATATACAAAAGGTGCTGCCTTGCATTGTTCTATCAACATATTGATGGAATGGCTTGAATTGATAAGGCAGCAGTTTTCACTAGATTTTTTTGTTCTTCCAAATAATGCCTACTAACATGTCACTTCAAAAAAAAAAAAAAAAGAGACATAATTTTCACCTTTTTGACATATTATTCTAAGAATGAAAAAAGACCAGGATATGTCCCAATAGGTATAGCAAAACAGGCATTATACAAATATTTGATGTCTTTTCTGGGGTAAATTTTGCTTTTCTTTTAAGCTAAGGACTACACTGTGTAAGGTTTGCTTGTGCAGGCACCAGATCTCCCTTTCTGTTAAGTTGCATGTTACTAATAAGTCCTAATTTTTTTTGCTGGTTATTTTTGTGCTTGTATTCATCAATGCTTTAATGGCTTCATAAAGTACAAATCCTCATTGCAGTTTAACCATTGGTCACGTGTACAAAAATCCTTTAATTTTACCCTGCATAGATGCTAAAATAAAGTGGAAATTACATATTTGAAAATAAAATAGGACAACAGGATTCAAAATTGCATCAGCCTCAATTTGTTTATATGAGCATGAAAGAGAAGAGGGGGAGTCTTATCCTTTGGGACTGTAAATGGCACCTCCTGCCGCGGTATTAAATTTACCATTTGCAACCTCCTGTGCTTCTCTGAGTGTAGAGGGTGGCGTCTGACTTCTTGGCGCCAGAGAGTCAGCAAAGGTGTCTAATAGATGCAGACACAGAGATGAGGGTTTCCTACTTAACCTTGCTCTAGCTCGGCCCCACCGGGGACAGCCAGCTGATCCCCCAACCCGACCCAGGAGAGAGAGGAGGCTCCAGAAGCAGTTTATGGCTTTAATAATTTACATACTCTCAGTTAATCTCCCTTACCAGCAGCCAATTAGTTGGGGAGTATTCATACTGCCTTGATATATATTTTTTTATCTACCGATCAATTAGTGGGAAAGTAATGAGGTCATAGGATAGCAGGTGTGACTATTAATCTTTGTTGTTCTTGAAAAAAATGCTTCTGTAAATATTTCTCGGTAAAAAGAAATACAGAGCAGAAAGTGTTTTTTCTTTTTTCTGATGCTGTTTTGCATTTCCTTCAAAAGGCTTTTAGCCAAATACTGATAGTGAGTTTGATCATCAAGGCTCTGACCCTACAAGCGTGTGTTTAAGAGGCTCGAAACAGGATTGCTCATGTGAGTAACCTTATTCACCTACATAAATCTTTGCAGGATTGGGGTCCTTAATGATTTAGGACAAAGCATCAGTGGAAAAAAATGTTTATTCTGTTGCACCTGCATGATGCAGCAGATATAGTGAGAGCACCATTAGCTACTTAACGTACCACTTAATGACTAGCAGACTTAAAGGAACGCAGCTGAATAGTGGGCAGCCTGGTCCATGAGGGTTAATGATACCAAATGGCTTAGACAGTCTTTGGGAATACTGGAAACAGCTTTGCAGGCGAGCGGAGTTTAAGTAGCACTGTATCATAAGACCATAGGTACAGGAATGACATGATGAGAATTGTTGACTTACCCTTGAATTGATATTAATACAAGGGGAGAAAAAATCCTCATCTTGCATATGAAGTTTGGGTTTTTTTTTTTTCTCCTCCCGTCTAAGCACATAACCACAGTGAATCTGCACGTGTTCTGGTGGGTTAATAGTGATATATTTCTACTGTCCATCTAACCCTCCTTTGCATAATTATATTCCTTCTCCCAAATGAGGAGAGAAAACCTATGAAATCTATCACTGTGTCACCTACTAGTATGAAACAGAAATCTAGATAAGAGTGGCTGGAAGGAACTGCCTCTGTGGCAGATTTTTCTTTTGGGTGTAGTCACACTAAAATAGGGTGAGAGAAGAAAAGCAAAGGAAAAGAAAACAAAAATGATTCTGGAATACATCAAAGATACAGCAGAGAAACACACGATAGAAAGAAATACTTAAAAAAAATTAAGATCAAATGCCAAGTCTAGTTTTTACCATAAAGCACCAAGCTGATTTTTCATAAAATAAAAGAAGTCCCTGAATTGAGAAATATGTGTCTCTCTTAGATTGGATTGTGCAGTGAACAGTATCAAGAACTAAGCAATAATAAATCATCAGGCTGTATGTCAGAGTGAGCACTACAAGATAAACCCCTGTTGGAATTGTCATGAAGGTGACCTTATGAGCAACTACAGAAATACTAAAAAATAAAATTAAAAGAAAAAAAAAAATCAATGTTCTCTTTAAAACTCTGAAACAAATCTATTCATGCTTTGACTTTCACTATATTTGCTATTTTAATTTGCTGTTTATTAAATGAAATATTGCTCTATCTGGGGAACACTGCATGATAAAATTACTGAAGATGCTGCTGGTGCAAAGCTATTTGTAGCAAATGAAATCCTGCTGTGTGCAATTCAGAACATCATATTGAACAGTCCAGATAGCAGCATCTGTGGATAGCTCTTAAGGCTTTAGACTTGCCTTAGTTATCTTGTTTGTTTTTATCCTGTGTTATTGATCTGGACTTCATCATATGTTTGTGCGGGGAATGGCTTTTCAGATGCTGGAAACATATTTAGAGGCAGGTCAAGTGAATTGAATAGAGGCATAAAATCTGCTGATTCCTAGAAGATGTCAGCACATGACAGAAAGAGCCTAGAGAGTGGGAGACCTCTTAAACTGGTATTGACATTGCCCAGAAATTTGCAGCATAAAAGGGGGAAGAATGTTCTGTCTCATGAACAAAGCTTGCACTATCAGCAATGCCTTTGTGAGCTTTGACAAATAACATGCTACCCTTGCATGTGCTCTGAAAGGTGCAGTCAGTGTTAGTTTTTGAACACTGCAGTTAAGGCTAGAGGATAAATAATGCTACAAGTACAGAATCATTTACTCATTGCATATGTCAAAAGTATAAGAAAAAAAAAAATTCCCATGCTGCCAGGAAAACACATCATTCAGACTGATTCAATACCCTCTGGACTATGCTGAAAAAGAAATGTAAAAAAAAAAAAAAAAAAAAAAATACTATTTGGGCTATTGAGAAGAAACAGGAATACTGAGCATTACCCTATTCTCTGCTACAGGCCTCTTGTGTGACCTCGGGCAAATCGTTTATCTCCCTGTACCTCAGTCACTCATCTATGACAAAATAGACGTAGTAGTCACTTCTCCTCTAATAGGGTTTGGATGCTTAGGATAAATGGACAAACCTGGGTAGTACAGTTATCATGGGACACACTAAAGAGGATGTTTCAGATGCTAAAGTGGCTCCCATCCACTTAGGAGAGCCTGATCTGGCTCTGCAGAGCAAATCTGGGTATTTCTGCACTTGTGCCATGCCTTATCTGTAAACTAGATAAACTGTGTATGGTTTAATTGATCATTGACTGCAGTATTTTAGCATCTCCAGGGTTGCTCAGAGGCTCGATTAATATTTAAAAAGCTCTTTGAGATCCTGAGATGGAAAGCTTTTATTGAAATAGAAAGAACTTATTGCTACCACTGCTTGAAGGTATCGTTTTCAAGGCTTGTTTTGATATAGTCTGCAACTAGAATGTCTTATCAGGAGTCTTACATTATTGTAGGGTAGACTACAGTCTAAAAATCCATGTACTGTGAAATTTTTTCATCCTTATATTCAATAATAAATGGTAACATGACAAAAATCTCCCAATCAGGACAAAACAAACTTTGTAGTCTTAATATAGAAGCTAAGAGTGAGCTGCTCGTGCACAAAGAGGTATTTAGTACATACAGGCAGGATCCTGAGGGAAGTCTGTGCTGCTGCAGTCTGTAGCGTGTCACATCTGAGGTAGCATCATTGCATTGTCAGGGACTGTTGTTTCAACACCTCCCGTGGATTCCTCTGTTCACCTATCCAAAATGCCTTATTAAATGGGCATCACGGAGTAGGTTGCGTGAATCCTACTGTAGCATTTTCAGTGGGTCCAGAAGATAAGTCTGTTTGACACGTATTTAGGAATTTTAAGTGTTTGTCACAATCTGTGCATTTCTTCTAAGAATGAAACGTTCTCACAGCGTTCGAATAAATGACTTAAACAGTGGATTTGTTGGTATAAATCAATACAACTGAGACTCTGCAGGCTTTACAAATATAGTTAATATATGATGAGATTTTTCTGTTTGAATAGTAAATGACTGACATTTTTGCAAGTGAAATATTCTTTTCTCCAGTCCAGCTGCAGAATAGACGTGACTTCTGCAGGACTTCTTCCCCACTAGTACTACTGGTCTCATTACTAATAAATAATGCCAAGGTCTGTCTTTTTGTTTGTTTGTCTTTTTTTTTTTTTTTTTTTTTTTCTCTGTCTCCTAGACCACAAAACACAAGTGGGTATGTTTCAGCTCAGTAGAATACGTTCTCCTCAAGATCAACTCATTTAGCACTAGACCCCCAGAAAATGACTAGAACAGCACAGTTATTAATCGAGTCAGCTGTCTGTTATTTCTTCCTTCTTTTCTTCATTCCTTCCTTTTTTTTTCCTGTAGTGGTAACTGAATGGAAGTAAACTCTTGATTGATTTAGATTCATTGTAGCTAACCATTGAGGCCTCAGGTGTGGAGGCCATCTGAGCAAGGCATCAAGCAGCTTACTGCAACAAAATGATATATCAAAAAAACAGTTCCAGAGACTTCAGCCAAAGCATCATAGCCTGATCCCGGAGAGTGAGTGGAGTTTGAGAAGTCGGGCACTATTTGTTATATATTGACTATCTATGTGTTTAACCTATTGCTAGGGTGGGGATGCAGTTTCTCCCTGGCTTGTACGCCTGTGCTCCTTCCCCATGGAGACTATGACATGTATAAGGTGAGGAGTCAGGAGGTGAATGAAACATTAAGTAGGACTGAGGATCTGGGAAGGGCTCCTAGGTGCTGCAGTTTGTGCCTAGCCATATATTTACAAGGAATAATCCCATCCATTTTTGTCATTATCTCATTGATAGTTGAGCTGGAATTACTCCCCAGCTCAGAAATTCTGCATTTTCCAAATCGAGGAAGGCAGAGGTTTGCAAGGATCCATGCACGGCAGGGAAAGACCATTAACGTATTTCATAAAAATCTGCATAGTCATCTTTCTGTTGCTGGGCAGTGATATCTTAAACAAATCTTCTATGAGCAATAGGAATCTTGTGCGTGTGTCCATTTCTCTTGACTGCAGAACATCTGGCTGAGATGCACTTGTGCAGCTAGGAACAGCTGTGCTTCCCTAGCAGCACAGCAGGGTGGGCTTCAGCCCCCCTCAGCCCCATCCTGCCATTTCTGGCAGGTTTTGTCAAGCCTGTTCTTAAAGGCCTCTAAAAGGGTGTCGTGGTTTAACCCCAAACGGT
>JMFS01022479.1:0-26159 GCA_000699545.1 Podiceps cristatus
AAAGACGTCACCAGAAGACTTACAGAACAACTTTATCCACCCCATCCAAAGATGTAACTGGCTGATAATGCTCTGTGGTGGTAGCATCAGTCCACTAAGCTCCAGAAATGAATGATGTTAAGATAAAAGCAAGGTGGGTGGTGTGACACTTAAGTCTCAGGCATCTACTGTCCTTGGGATACAGTACAGTCAAAAAACTCCCAGCAGTGCCAAACACAAGAAAATATAAGAACCACAGGAGGAGTGTGTGCACAGAACCAAAGAGACAGGCAGCACAGAAATATTTCTCCATCAGCATCAATATTTTTTTATATTCAGCTCAGTATTTCAAGTTGCTCCACAGGACTTCATGACAGTGGTGTACATCTCAGTCTCAGCAATGTTATTACAAATTAATCAATGTGAATGAGCATTTTGCTTTGGGTGGAGGAAGCAGAGCTGGAAAGGCTGCCCTCGGTGTAAATGGACTCATCCCATTCACCAAACAAGATTCATCAGTAATCACACAGCTCCAGGACCAGAACATCTGTCAAGAAGGATGGAAGGACAGAAGGAAGGACGAACTAAACTATATTTCTCTTCAAGCACTCAGTAACAGGAAGAATAATACATATACCAGTAGAACACACAGATGGAATTTCTCAAAAATGATCCTTCAGAGTCTTTAACTATATCATTAGTTCAGGAATTCCTGTTTTCTCTTGTTTGGCTAATAATTTCCCACTGCATTGCCAAATGACACACCAAAAAAGTGAAGAATTTTTTTTTTTCAGGTTCTCAGTAATCAAGCTCTATAATATTTGTCTTTGGAAATCCCATGTCACATCATTCTTTTCTTATATGGAGGCCTAAGTGTTATTTCCCAAATTATTTTCAAGTCCTGTGCCCTACTGAGCTGACCTTCATTGTTCTTCAGCCTTTAGATGATATGGCCAGTAAAAAGAATTCAAAAATTGTTTAACATCTGTGTGAAAGTAACCACATTTATCATTTTCTACTGGCAAAAAGACTTTTTAGACAACGTCAAAAAAAGTTAAAGAGAATAGCTCTTGGATAAAAATGGCTCAAACCACAGCAAAACATAAGAAAATGCTTTGAGTAATCAATTTATTTCTTTTGAATTAAATGTCATTTAAATGATAAAAAATACTGGGTTCTGTTCAAATTCATGCAGAACTTGCCAAGTTTGCACCTGAAAATATTTTTTTTTTTAAGCAGGAGCTTTTAAGTGAGCCAGAAGACTTGGTGTCTTACTCAGAGGACATCTACCATGAGTTTACTCCATCTGGCCAAAATTTATTTTACTCACTGCTTTTGAAGCCAATTATAAAGAAAATGCACGTTTTCAAAAACAGAGAGAGCAATTACCCAATTTATCTTTGAAAAGCATGGATCACTTCCTTGGGTTCAATGTATGCAAGATGAGAGATGAGATCATTCTGATACATCTTCACTCCTCAAAATTGACAACTCAATTGTTGTGACAGCCACAGCTTTACTTCAACATCATCTGCTTTAAGAATAATACAAAACTCTTTAGCATCAAAGCAGCAATATGAGATCTTGGAATACAGCAACTGTGCCACTACCCCATAAGCAATATTTGAGTATTTGCCTGTAGTATTTGACTTCTATTATCACACCTGTATATTCAAGGACCACATCAGACAGGATCATAGAACAAAAACTGGACGTCCCTGTGAAACTAAGCATTTAACCTAAATATACTCCACAAACTTCTACTTAAATACCTAGTAGAGTCCACGGTGAGTGAGCTCGGAAGACAAGACTCAAACTATGGGCATGGATAAAGACACGATATTACGTACCACATCCCGAAAAGACAAAATCATCTAGACAAGCTCTGAATGATATGCAGAGCTCACTGAAGTTGGTAGTTACTGTATCATTAACTTTAACTGACCTTTATTCAAAAAGACATCTCCCCTCTCCCATATTTCAATAGACTGCCAAGTGTATTTTTCTCCTTTATCACCCAGCTCAACCAAGGCTTTTTTCAAGCTAACAGGGATACTGCTGTCCAGATTCTTTTCATTCAAAGTAGCAAAACATTAGCTGCCTTCTACTATAAGCACTCTGAGCTTCATTGAAATCACACTCTCTTTTCAACACACTAATGTGCTATTGACCTGGACCTGAAGCTTGACACTACCTACTGCTGTTTAGAATAAAGCCACAGCTATTGTTGGAGTGGAAAGTATTTAATCATTGCTAGCAGGTCTGCATAAAGAATGAGCTTACACTGATCTCAGAAAAACATAGACTGACCATATTGCATGAATATTTCAGAACATTCATCTTCAGAAGACCTTTTAAATCTCTCAGCTCATTTAGAACCCTAAAATGGTTTGGGTTGGAAGGGACCTTGAAAATCACTTAGTCCCAACCCCCCTGCCATAGGCAGGGGCACCTTCCATTAGAGCAGATTGCCCAAAGCCTCATCCAACCTGGCTTTGAACACTTCCATGGATGGGGCATCCACAGCTTCTCTGGGCAACCTGTTCCAGTGTCTCGGGATTTAAACCGGGACTATCTTATTCCAAATAGAGGTGTGTGTTCATCGTTTGGGGTTTTTTGTTAGGTTGGTTTTGTTTGGGGTTTGGGTTTTTTGTTTGTTTGTTTTGGGTTTTTTGTTCATTTCATTTGTTTTTCTGCTTGTAAAAGATGGGTCAAACTACATTTGACAGCCAATGGGACAAAACAGGCATATATTATTTGTCCTTGTAACTTAAGACACCAAACACACATGCTTGAAGCAACAAGACAATTCAAACAGAAGCTGTACCATGCTCTCCGGAATAGCTACAAACTGTACTGAGTTCAACAAGACATCAAGGAATAAGAGCAGTACGAAAGTAACTTTCAAAATGTACACGTCTATTGGACACATTCTTAAACCAGATCTTACAAACCTCACAGGTGAACTACCTTACCCTTAAAGTTTTAGGCTATAAGGGGAAAAAGACAGTAAGGATCGAGGAAATGAAAAGCAGCAAAAAACATGTTCATCATCTGAAAAGAGTATACTAACAAAGAACAGAAATGCAAACATGAAACAAATGTGTTTAAATTAAGAGATGCAAAGAAAACATGAAAATCCTTAGGGCTAAAATCTAAAGATAGAAGGGTTACTGCAATTATGGCTATGGAAAAAAAAAAAAAAAAAAAAAAAATGGCAGCAGTTAAGATTAAATCTCTTGAATAACAGCTTCAGCTGTAGAAGTAGCATTTTTATTGAAGTGAGAATGGTAATCATTCACCATCTGTAAAAACAGGAATTAAAAGCTGAAAAAGGTCTACTTTAAGACACGGGAAGCAAGCAGTAAATTAAATCCTACTTGTTTTGGAAATGTGAATGGAAATATATAACCATTAAAAACAACTCATCCAACAAATGTAGTGTGCCTGTCTAGCAACATTAGCAAAAAAAAAATAATGGGCACAAACAAGCCGCTATGATAATAAATATTGCAATAGGAACAGACCAAAGGTTCTACGAACCTAAAATCTGTCGTCAATAATAGAAATACCTGCAAATTTAAAAGTTGCCCACTGCACATTAGTCCTCAAATTTAGTAACAAATCACTTTCAAACTTGGCAAAACAAACCTAAGCAAATTCCTCACTTCCACAGAAATCCAACAGAATAAAAGCAGTGCAGAATAAAGGGAGTACTAGCTGTTATACTGAATTTCTCCAAGTGATGAAGACACTCTGAAATGGTAGAAAGTTAAAAAGAAAAATACCTATTAAAACAGATAGCTAACACCAGCTATCCTTCAAACATAAAAAATAAACCTGAAAAATCGTGTCATTGAAGCAATGATTACAAGACATTTTTATAGAGTCCAATGCTGTTTCTACCTGTCACATACCTTCTATTTGGACAAAAATTGTCAGTACATCTGTTTCCATTAACATGGAGCCCAACTTTTCCCTGTCAAAATTCAGTACTGTGAACAGATGTAGTTTGCCTGCACAGCTAGCAGCACAAGGTACTTTCAACATATTAAAGCCCTTCACAATAATTACTACAGTAATCCAAGGAACAAACCAGGTCAGATTCTCAAGTCGTTAAAAAAAAAAAAGAGATAAAAAAGATACAAGAAAAAAAAACCCACAAGCAAAACCCAAACATATGCACACATGCACTGTAGGTTAATACATCCGAAGTTACATTACTCTTTTTGAGGGCTTTTATGGAGTTTTCCTTTAAACAATGCAGAGCTTATACATTTGATTATATGAGTATTAGTTTTATATACCAAATAATTGATGAACTTGTCATTTAAAAAAAAATCACATTAACTAGTCAAAGCACACGTTCATATATATAGAAAGTATAAGTAGTGCTTACCTTAAGTTTGAATTCAAGCTGTGGTAGAACAGAGAGCAAGAGGTGACTGTCAATATTGTATAACTCCAGAATCAAGTCAAACACATGCTCTGACAGGTCACTAATTGACGTTTTACCAAGCATGAGGACCTGATTGAAGAACTGGAAAATAAAACAGAGTATACATCAATAACAAGGCTATATATATGCTCTTCTAAATCCTATGCTTGTCTACCACTAAATCTACCTTTTAATCATACATTTGTTTTATCACAATTTAAAAAAAAAAAAATAAAAACCCCCACAAAAAACCCCCCAAACCAAACAACAAACCACACAAACAAAAAAAAAAAAACCAAAAAAAACCCAACCAAACCAACCCACAACAAACGAAACCAACCAAAAAACTACACACATAACCAAACCCAGAAGGAGGGCACACATCGATCAGGGTTCTGCAGTACAACTCTTTAAAATATCATTGGTTTGGTTTCAATAGTACACATAGAGGAAACATGCTTAGTTTACCAAAGCAAGTCTACAAATAATTTAAGAAACACAACTTTAGAGGAGATCCAGTGCATCAGATCTTTTTATAAAGTGACTATATTTAGAGTTATTTCACTAGTGAGAACAATAATTTTAAAAGCATTCTAACATTTAGAAAAAACAAGGCTGAAACAACTGCCTAATTACTGCACTTCCAGTTGACAGATTGAGTTGTAAGTAAAAGCATAGGAATTAATAACTGACTGTTCCAGAATTCATATTTACAATCATAGAATCATAGAATAATCTGGGTTGGAAGGGACCTCTAAAGCCCATCTAGTCCAACCCCCCTGCCATGAGCAGGGATTGCTGCAACTAGATCAGGTTGCTCAGAGCCCCATCCAACCTGGTCTTGAATGTATCCAGGGATGGGGCTTCTACCTCTTCTCTGGGCAACCTGTGCCAGCAAAATGCAGCTGTAAAGCAATTATTCTTTCTTGGTAAACTTGATAGGTTTGAGGGAAACTTCAAACTTCTCATTAAAGAAAATATTTTCTAGTATCAGATACTAATTCCACACTACTTTCAACTATATCCTCTCATAATAGATGGGTAAGAAGCAACTAAATATAAGTACCACCCCCTATTCCTAAGGAGGAGGATATCATTTGGATTTTTTTTCTTGTTTTGGGGTTAAAACTATACACAAGCGCGGCTAAACAATTTTTTTTTTAATTTCCACCTGCCACTAAAGTGACAGAATACACTTAATTAGCACTTCAGTTTCATATTCCCAAACTTGGGAGAGATGAACATTGCAATCCTTCATACCTGGCAAGGTTAATCAATATCAGTACAAAAGTAAAAACACAAAAATTACCACTTTTTTAGGTTAGAAAGGGAACCCCAACAAGTGATGCAACAGAAAGTCAACAATTTCTAGTAATAATGACTAGAAAATAACATGTCAGTGCATTTTATTAGAAATTTAAGACTCTCTACTGTATCCACAAAAGCTTTCCTTTTCTGGATACAGTGTTGCCTGGAATGTACATGCAATGAACTCCTACTGTGTCTTTTATATCCTTTAAGAAAGAAAGTAACTTTCAAAACAAAGAAACCAGACAGCATAGTATTTCCCACTTGTGGGAAACCAAGAACAGAAGAATGCATGTACATATTTTCCAAAGGAGAAAGATTCTTATTGTACAGACTTCCTTAAAACCCACCAAATGTCATGCAGTTTGTAATCTAACGTTACTGATGAACAACATTAAAACCATGTTCCCATGTAGCAATATCTTCTCACAGAGTAGGTTTGACTAATAGGTTTGGAGCAAGTTTTCACTGAAGGTTTTTTTACATCTTAGAAGGTACACACTTTCCAAGTACCACAAGCATTACAAGCCTAAAAGCAACAAAAAACATTGAAAGTTTTCTATTGTTTTCAAGCTCGTGAGGGTTTGGATAGCTGCCACGAGACCTGCTAAATCCTTAACTACTTTAACAAATAAAAAGTGTAATTTTTTTTCCTTCTATTGTGCAACTTAATTTCAAGCATACTCTTGTCTGATCTTTATTTCCTCTCAGCCCTCTTCTCTTGCAATGTCTATGATGTCTACACTCAATTTGGCTACAACCCTCAATCCACTTGCTTTGCTTACTTTACTATCTATTCTTAGATTCTATTTCCTCCTCTTTTCCTGTGACAACAGCATTAAAATTCTGCTCTATCTTCACTTCTCCTAGCTTCTAAATAGTCTCATCTCCTCACTAGAAAAAGAATTTTGCCACAGAAATAATGTGTTCATGTATTTTTATCAGAACAATACATTAAATATATTTGGCCTTCCAGCCACATTAACGATTGAAGTGCAAGGTCTCCCAAGACAGCAGAAAGTAAACTATCAATTGCATTTCAAAAATCAAAATTACTATATAAAAACTACTAAGCCTATAACAAAGAATTAGACTCAAAGGCACAGGTTACATAGTGCTTCATTAATATAACAATTCTCTCAAAGAACATTTGGGTTTGTAAAAAGTTATTTTACAGCCCTATTTGACTATAGGTAATTCATTCTTTGTATAATACAACTCAGTTAAATGTATTTATTTTCCTTATTTGTTTGCAGTCTTCACTTACATTAGTAATGTATGGTTCAATTGCTTGTGCTGTCCTCTTTAGTAAAGCCTTTGCCAAATCATAGGCTTGCTTGTTTAAATTCTGTGGGGAAAAAAAGAAAAAAATTTAAGCATATGCATTAATCTTAAAAACAAATACGAGAATTTAAAGCTACCACATACTGATAAATGCATTAAAGATATAGGCTCTTCTTTTTATACTTTCAGTAGTAAAGATAATATAGTAAAAACAAACTCAGACCAAACAGAGCTTTGTACTCTCAACTGGTATTACTGAGAACACTCTTTACTGGCAAATCAGGCCTTACTTTTCAGTTGCCCATGTAAGCCTAACACTCAGTGAAGTCAGTTCCTGTGTTTTACTGCTGCTCCTTATCGGCTTCCCCAAAAACCAGGAAAGTGATATAAAGCAACACTGAGGCATGTACAGTCACCACAGAAGCAAAACTGAACAGGATTGTGTTAGAAAGTACAATCTTGTCCTTGCATTAAATGCAATGTGAACCATCATCATAGCCTCTCTGTACTATCTCCCAAAGACACTCAGACCATTTGACTGAGATATCAAAGAAAACAAACCAACCCACACAACAAAAAAAACACACACAAAACAAACCAAAGCAAGCAAACAAAACCCCACCACCAAAACTAGAATTTTAGTCTGTGAGCAAAAAAGGGTGAAGAATAGAAAGTAATAAAACTCTTAATATGAAAAATAATAAAAAACCTCCACCCCACAACTTTCCTATTCCTCCATTTCTCTAATTGGGTTATTGCTCTATGGTTTCCTTCCTTTCCCAGGATGCATTCTCCACCCTCTAGTTGCTATGTCCTTTTTCCAATTTCTATATCACAATTGTTTTTCAAAATCTTTCCACAGAAAATGTATCTCAGCCCTTATGACACCCACTGCAGACTTGATTAACACAGAAGAATGAAGCAAAAGTCTTCAATACCAAAAAAATACAGCCTTTAATAGCTAAGAGTCTCTGCAAAAATATAGTTCCCACAATTTTGATTAGTCTTTGCAATTTAAAAAAAAAAAAAAACAAACAAACAAACAGGATATTCCATTTACAAGACAACAGTATGAAGGGGCAGTTTGTGGTTGTTTTTTAAAATACATCTCATCCATGAAGGGAAAAAAAACCCCTTCCTTTTAGCATAATGAAAAGCAAACACAAGATGTATTACCACACCCAGGGTACTTCTTTGCCTGCATATGCTTGGTTCTTTGTAGCTATCTGAACGAAAAAGAGAAGATTTGCAAAGAGATGGAGAGTATTGTCTGTAATTTTAAAAACTGTGTAAAACTGTAGGCTTCTAGACAGCAGTGGGCACAGATTAACATTGTCTGTTAATATAAAACAAAAGTGGTCTTTGCCTTGCCTGCTGATAGAATTAAAACAGGTGACTGGCATCCAAAGACTATGAAGATTCATGCCTGAAGTATTTGTTTTACTCAGAGCCACTACAGAAAGTGAATAAAAAAATCTCAGTTCTGGAAAGATTCTTGAATGCTTACATCCTTGTAATTTCCTCTTCCCTTATCTAATCAAAATACACAGGTCAACATTGGTAGTCTTTTTACAAAATCATACAGCTGTTCTATGTTCCAGAAAAGAGAAGTTTCTGCGTGCTAGATTGCTTTTCATAGTTAATGACAAAACAAAACCAAAAAACAACACACAAAAACCCCCAAAATAAATAAACCACCCCCACAAAAATCCCAAACAAACAAAAAAGGCATGTTTCCACCTGTTGCATTTGTTTCTGTTATTTAGCTAGAGTTGTGACCCTTCACGAAGTAAAAGGCACAAATAATCCTAACAAGAAATGTATACCACTTGCAATTCTTGCCCTGATCCTTCTTGACTTCTGCAATTCACCTCCACCAAAACAAAGAAAACGGCTTTCACCACGGTAAGAGTGAGCTGTAGATCACAAGCAAGACTGGATTTATGTATAAAACAAGTCCAAACAGCAGACCTAGTTCCAATTGCAAAGTTCCAACAGGCAGATCTGTTGTAATTCACATTAATTAGTTTCAGCCTGTGTCTTTCACACAGCAGTTCATTTTTAAAAAGCTGACGGAATTCACCTACACATCTAGTAACAACTGAAGTTTAAAAAAATTAAACAAATTCTCACACATAGCCTTAGGAAAGGAAGTCTGAAAGAACAAAGATCTTGCATAATTAAGCCACTAAAGGCCACACAAAAGATCTCCCAAGAAAATGTGTACCAAGATAAATGCTAGAAGTACCTATTTGCAACCCTGAGTAACACATTCACATTATACTTCATTTGATCTAAAAAAGCTGCAGAGAGAAGAAACAGTCTAGATCACAAGTTGTGTCTAAAACACAACTGGCTAAGGAAGGTTAACTATTTTTTTCATGTCCCATGCACTTGATTTAATTTTGCCAATAGCCAGGGCCCTCAAATGTCCAAAGGCTGAAGTTTCTGAAAATAATAATGCCAAAGAAGCCTTAAAAGCACATGAGAAAGTTTTCTTCTTGCTTTTCCAGCTTCAGGATAAAAGCAGAAACAAGAAAAAGTGACACCACCTTAGTCAAAATGAAAACCGGAGCAAGCTAGGCCATTACCAAATAGATTCAAAGATCTTTTATAAAACGTCAAACCTATCTTTCTGACTAATTTAATAGCCACAAAGATACTTTAAACTTTGCCTGAAGAAGCAATTTTATAAGGGTAGGAATTAATTTAACAAGTTTCTTCTCTGTGTTTATCAGAACTCTTCTATCATTATACTCTGTTCAATCTTTCTATGTATTCAGAGGGTAAAAAAAAAAAAAAAAAAAGGTGACATGCACTTAAAGATCTTCTAATGATTTAAGAAAGCCCTTGCTGATGGGGACAACCATCTTAACCAGGATGCCTCTAAGAGCATTTAAGCATCCAGCAGGGATAAGCTCTTGAGAGTCCAGAATTGGTAGAAACTAAGCCATCAGCTGGCAACGCTGTATAATCATTAGTAATTACCATATTTTGAAGGAAAAAGCGGGAATAAGTATTGATTGATAAAAAAACAAAGAAGCAGCCATGAAAAGGCAGACCACAGATCTTCTGCTAGATAAAGTTATATTTAACATCTCAAATAGATTTATATGATGCTGCAGACAGACCTTTTCCGAAAAAAACCCTTCCAGTTTTCTTTCAGAAAATACAGAGAATTTTTTTTTTAATGCTTAGAATGTCTTCAGCAATAATATTTGAAGACATAACCATATTAGTCAACCGTAAGTGCTCTCCTTTGTCTCGTTTCCTACCATGAGTTTTGTGTATATATTGCTAGCATTTCAAGCTTTTTACACTTCTGGAAGACATTAAGAGCCTTGTCAACTCATTTTTCATACCTGTTCTTCTCTAGAATGTTTGACAGACTTCTGCAGACAGAAGCAGCAGTGGCAACCTCCCCGACAGCATGGCACAGACATTTTTGTGTGTAAGTAGACAATGCTCTCTGGGACAGTTAGCCACAGAGAAAAAAATCAGTTGTACTGGTATAAGGGGGTTGGCAGTGATGGAAATTTATACCCACTGATTTTTTTTTCAGTTTCTTCTTCCAGTTGCCTCTCAAAATCCAGTTTAACACAGCTCAAATAAATTGAGTGAAATAATTTGTACTCATTCTTTAAAAAACAGAACAAACAAAACCTCCAAACAAAACAAATGACCACATAAAGTAAATGCATGCTCCTTGTATTTTATTCCAAAAGGACAACTAGCTAGCATCAACCCAGTCCTTAATTTTATGACTTTAGGAGTAAAATCAAACATTAAGTCTTTATCTAGAGCAAATATTCTTATACTTTTCAACATTTTGTTTTCTTGGAATTTGGAAAAGATCTTCAGTTTTATTCTTATTATCAAAGGTATAGCAGAAGAATTTGTATCCAAGAGCACGTGACAAAATAGTTTTAACAGATTATCTAGTTCTGTTGAGGGAGGGAGACAGGTTTGTAAGGATGGCTGACAAAGGAAAAGCTCGGCTAAGTGTTGCCAAGATAGATAACACTAATTATTGAGGAAGTTCTTAGTAGAGACAGTTAGGAATTTAATTGTCAATATCACTATTTTTTTTTTTTTTTTTTTTTTTTAAAGATAAGCATGTAAAGCATGTGGGATATGCAATATGGGATTCCCTGTACTACTCCTGAGGCTGAAAATAGAACACACTGGTGAACACTTCAGGAAATAAAGTACAACTGTACAAACTGTAAAAACACAAAATTGTTTACATGTGCTGCCATAAAAGCTTTATCATCTAAAAAGACAATTAAAAGGGAAAGGAAAACTATTCATTTTTCTCGCCTTTTCATATTGATTACCTCTCCCTTGCTTTTGGTCTTTTCTGGGTTTTGTTCACTACTTATTTGTCTCATTCCCTCTTAATATAATCCTATCAAAATAATTTTAGTAGAGTTCACAGAAAAGAAGAAAGGAGAAAATCACAAAAGGAAAAATAATTAAACATCAAATAAATTAAGAGTTGAGCACACGGTCAGAAAAAGCTTACTGCTTTATTGAGTTACCTGATACCTGCTGTACTACTCAATCAAGCCTGTGCATAGCCTAACACACCTGTTTTGCGATACTAGTGTCAGCCAATTTCATTCAGGTTTACATCAATATGGCTTTTATTCTGGCCAAGTTAGATCAATGACAAACTCAAGTGAGCTACAGCAGGTTAGGCTACTTCAGTGACTACGAATTACAGCAGACAGACACTTGATAGCAAATCACATCCCCAGTACATGCGCCTTATGCCTGAGTTTTTGCAGTCATCCTGCTAGCACCATTGCTTCCTTACTGACCTGCTTGCATCTGACTTACTACTCAGGACTATGGACCATACCTGGTATTTCTCTTCGGAAAAATATTGACCTTGATTTTAAAAGGTGACACCATTGAATTAGCCTTTGGTAAATTGTTCAACTACTTACTACAACTCTTAAAAATATTCATATAAGATGCTAAGGTCCATAGCATCCAGGATCTAAAACTAAAGGAGTTGTTTGAATCTTCTGTTCCCAGTACATACTTACATACCACTCCTTCGATAAATTAAACTCCTCAAGTCTTCAACCTAGTGTTACCGAATACAACTGTTTATACATCAGAAGTCATACTAGCTGTATCACTATTTTTCAGAATAGTCATTCAATTCACATGGACACTGCACATTCCTTCATGTGCACAACCTTCCTTGTGGTTGTATGAAAAATACACCACTTGCCCGTGTCACTTGCTACAAACATAGTTGTCATATCTACAATTATCTCTCAATCTGATCATTTTCAAATCTGAGCTAGTAACAAATCTATGTTCCTTCTACTTTGTCAAAAATATTCTTTTGGTCCCAAGAGAACCTAGTCAGATAAGGATTCCCTACTCACCATTACATGAGCACTTGCCATTATGCCATTTTTGGCAGCCAGTCCAATTTTTCAGTTTCCCTTTCCCACAGCCTGTACAGCTTAGCGACTAGGTCAGCCAAGACATAGCTGTTCTTTACGGTGGACCTTATACTTAACCTCCTTGTAGTTTCATGCTTAACAGACACAAGTGGAAAAATTCTCACTTAGAATTCATTACACTTTTCCAACATGACTACAGTAGCCACAGAAAGTGGTTAGATGACTTTGTAAGCTTCAAAGTTTTAAATAAACACTATATAAAGATATTGAGGTGAAACAGAAAAATATTAGAAGCTTCTTTCCACTAGTATGAAAAAGGTTAAAAAATTAAAATGAAGGTAAAAATACTCAGAATATGGTCTAAAGTTATGAAACTATTTCCGTTAGAAAGTTATATATTAGCATCCTATCCAAAGAGCCATTTGATTAATTTGATCAAAACAGAAGCAGAAGAAAATGCAAAACCCCAAACACCTTATCCTATTGAAATATTCAGTCAATAACTTTAAATCCACAATAAAACAGAATTGTTTCAATGCCCTAGCAAATCTAGTAGTATGCAAATCCTTCAACACAAAATCAGTTTATTAAACATGAATTATAAAAACAGTACAGTCAAATCAAGTTGACCACAGGTGACACAATAAAATAACAGATGCTTTAACAACTGAGAAAATACAAACTAAAATATTTTGCATAGTCTTGCTCTAGTTTCTTGTATTCCAAGGCTTTACTTCATAAATCTGAGTTTTAGCCACACAAATTTCAGTCTGGTCCTGACACAAAAGTACTAAAAACTCTTTGAAGGACACAGCTAGAACATTTCTAGTGAAAACAATGACCAATCCATTCTAAGCATTTAGTTTTTCACTGTCTAAATAATTTTATGTGCTGTTTATTTATTGAAAAAGATGGTTTGTGGTAAGGCATATTATGTTTCACTACTTGCTATATTCTTCAGAGAGAGCCTTATGAAGTCTATTCAGTTCCTTCAGATATACCACTTAAAAACAAACCAAAAAAAAAAAAAAAACAAAAACCAAAAAAAACCCCCAAACAAAACCAACAACAAGCAGCAAATAAAAAACACACCAAAGGGCATTCCAAAGCTTCAAAGATCTCAGTTAATACCCACTTAACCTTACTGTAGCTTCTAAAAAGTGCAAGTAAAATCCAACTACATACAGATTTCCTACGTAATTTCCTAGTTTTTTGTTTAGTAATACATGAACTGTAAGTCATCTACACTGGTACCAAGAGATTCCAGTAGGACCCACCTAGTTTTCTGAACAAAACTCAGACTTCCTTGCTTTTTAAACATTTAAGAGTCGCAACACACACAAAGTTTGAAGCTTTTCATCAGTTCATCTGTAGGACACTTTTTTTTGACAAAACATTATTCATTAAGGAAAGACAGCCATTACTTGGGCTCTTCAGGCACCACTATTTCTGAACAGTTAGTTCTACAGCTGCATCAAAAATATACAAATGTGCTTTCAATAACACTAATCAACATCTGAAATACAACAGAGCCAACTATAAATCAGTCATAACTTTCTTCTCCCACTTCAGGCAGCACGTTAGTTTGAACTGTTGATACAGCATTATGCTAATTAAAGACTTCCCAAAGGATATATGTATCTTTCATATTACGTTCCACTGGTATTAACTGTATATAAAAAAACTGTGTATAAATTCATATGGCATTAAAGCTTTTAGATTACTATGACCACTGATACTTTGGTTTATGAGAAGTGAATCAAAGTAATGAGATGCTATTGAATTTTCTGGCTATTAAAAATGGTTTCTTTGCTAAAAAAAATCCAAACACATTTGGAACACATGTAGGAACACGTTTGCTGTATCTATTCTCTCAATGAAATCTACACATCTGAATATATACATCCAACAAATCACAAATACAAAAAAAAAAGGTCAGTATTATGTCTTACCTTATGTGCTGGCACTAGATTGACTAACACTGTATCCAAAAGCTCCTGAGACACAGTATCTCCCTCACAAATGATAGAGCTCATTAGATCAACCATGTGCATATGTACTTTTTGATTATGACCATTGCTGAAATTAAAAACAAGGAGTTTTAGTGTAGTATTTATATAAAGTACAACATCCATTCAGAGTACTCTGCACAACGATGTCAAACAAGGAATATGCTGATCAAATCATAAGTTTTCTTAGAAGTCAAAACACTTAAGTTTCTCTGCTGCATATACCACTTCTCAGAATGTTCTTCAATCTTGTGTCCTCTTCATTTACTACTGTAGTAAAATAATAAGACCTCTATATCTGTCCCCACCATGAAAAGAGAGAGTATTAGAACCTCCCTACCCTCTACTCAATGCTGGTGAGACTTCACCTGGACTCCTGTGTCCAGTTCTGGGCTTCCCAGACAGGAGACAAAAGATGATTAAGGGATTGGAGCAGCTCTCATACAAGGAGAGGCTGAGTGAACCAACTTTTTTTTTTTAAGCCTTGAGAAGAGACGGCTTAGGGAGGAATTTATCATTATGTTTAAATACCTGATGCTGTGTGTAAAGATGACCAAGACTCTTCTCAGTGGTGTCCAGTGACAGGACAAGAGGTGATAGGCACAACGTGAAATACATGACATACCATTAAACATAAGAAACTTTTAAAATGCAAAGTGATTGAGCACTACAACAGGTTGCCCAGAGAGGCCACCCTTGAAACACTCAAAACCCAACTGGCTACAGTTCTGGGCAATCTGTTCTAGTTGGCACTGGTTAGAGCAAGCGTAGCAGATTAGATGATCTCTAGATACCTTCCAGTGTCCTCTATTTTCTAACTTGCTTTTTCATAGCAATAATCCTCCAAATTCCTTAGAAGTGCATATTGCACCATTCACTTTCAATTTCACGAATAGAATAAATACGGTAAAAGACAAAGTAAATTTCTTGGGAGGGAGACGTGCAGTGTCATTTGTTTAACTACAAATGGCAAAACTGACAGCTTGTTATATTTATACTGCTACATTTAGCTAAACTGAATTACAAAACTAAGCTCGTTAACACTGAAAGTCACACAACAGACTGAACACCTAGCTTAGAAACATCTGACCTCAACCAATCAATAACATATTATAATTGAAGGTGACAATACTTACTTTATTACTGAAAACAGTGTTCGGTACAATTGTGTAAAAATCTCATTGCTGTCTTCTAATTCAAAGCATATGTTATAAGACTTGACCCAAGCAATGTTCTGTTAGACAGGAAAAAAATACAAACAGTAGTTAATACAAGATTAAGTTGACAAATTATATTTAAGTTACTATGAAATAACTTATGAAACTTACCTCAAGCAAATAAAAATATCGATTAAACTGGGGGCTTTTTGTATCTTCTAAACCCTTAAGTTGCCTTGTTATGAACATAAATATATCCTGAAAAGAAAGAAGTCATAGTTATTTAATCAATTGCAATGAAACTTTCAAAATTAAAATAATTACGTTTTTAAATTACTAGTATTATTCATCACTACAAAACATGTAGCAATGACAGACACAATTTCATTATCCAAAAGAATATCTATAAAACATCACAGATAATGTCAAGGAGTAATTTTAAAATGCTTCATATTTCTTTGAAGGGTTGAAAAAGTAACCTTATTCTGAGAAAACAAAAAGTTTTTCTTTTCCAAAGAAAAAACTCATCTTGACAAATAGAGCTGCAACTGGCTGACATGCTGCAGAAGTCAAAAGATCATTCAGAAGAACAATGAATTTCACATTTTTACTTTATACCACAATAGCTTTCGACAGAAGAGGAACAAAGCAGTAGGCAACTGCAGCTTTCCTAAGAGTATTACAATAGATGCTTACTGTAGTGTTTGTGCATTTCTTAATCACGATGATACTGATACAGATCATGTCTCTTGGCAAAAAACAATAAACCAAGTTTCTCCTGCTTCTTTATCAACTTTCAGCACCAGAAGACTTCTTCAGAAAAGGTCTCACACAGAATAAATTCAAGCAGGTTAAAATGAACAGTCAAATATGAACAGAATGGAAACACACAGGAAGGTGTCTTTTTAAAATGTTTTTGCATTCAGATGATTAACAGCTGGAAATTCTTAACAAATATATTAAATCAAAAGATTCACAAGTACATACCACTAGAAACAGTGTATGCAACTGTAGCTGTAATATTTTATCTAACAATCTCAGTACAAATCAAAGAAATTCCAGACACATATAAAGCTCCCATAATAAATACAAGAAAACTTTACAGTTAACCCTGAAAAAAACTAATCTAGAAATAGTCAAGAAAGCTTTTCTATAACATTTTCAAAGGACCATTTCCCCTCATCTCCCCAAGAATGATGAGATGGATAAAAGATGACAATCAGGTTCCCTTTTTCTAAGGCTACAATCACAAAACCCAGCCTTAATCATTAAACTGAGCACTTACTGTGGTTCTAGGTAAAAACAAGAATTAGATTACACGTGACATCATCATCTTTTGGCAAAAAGCACAGCAAGCACATTGTTCAGTGATGAAGCTACATTAATGTTAGAATTTTGATCAAGATAGTGCCTTTGAAGTTTTAAGTAAGGATGAGCAGAAGAATCACTGTTCACACTTCAGATCAGTTACAGGGCACACGAACTAGACTCCCTTTAAATTAAACCATAAGAAACAGTTCAAAGGACACACCTAATGGACTCCAACCACTAGAGAGTATTCAGTCCACAGAAAGAAAGCCACGCTGAAGAATCCCCCCCTTAAAAACTAATGCCTGAACCACTAGCAGGCCAGCAGTCCACCCAAAAAGAGTTCCATCATCTGAACAACTAGTACACCAGAAGGTGATGTGAAGTTTAGATGACATACAAACTAAGTCTCAGTGAAGGAAAATATTCAGTTAAAGAAAAAAGTGAGCAATTAAGATAATAAATAATGCCAAATATAAAAACTACTTCACCTTAGAAATGAGACCCTATGTATAATTACTCTGTTAAACTTGTACAGATGACCCTCAATCAGTGCAAAAATGGATTGTGTTCATTTAACAAAGTATCTTTATTTTTTATCCTGCAGCTCAATATGAACTTATTCACTGAACATGATTCAAAGATCCTATTGAGACCAAAACTAGTTTCTGAATTTTTATGAAGTACACATCACTGTATTGTATACGAACACATATTAATGATTTGCATACATTTACAGTATGTCTAGCATCTGAATGCTTCACAAATAACAACAGCATCATCTGAAAGAGTAATAATTTACTCTTATTTTTTTACTATTCCCGTTTTAAAGGAAGCAAGACAGACTACACTCAAAAGCACTCACTAAGTTTTTAATATAGAGTGTAACACAACCCCAAAATTTTCCCTTTTGTGAGCATACAGAATGTATCATTTGAACATGCATTTATAAACACAAAACACAGGATAAAATAAACTTTGGCTGCCGCTAAGAAGTTGCAATATGGTTTCACATCAGACTCCATAAAGCAAGTCTACATTAGAACTCAGACTCTAAAACCAAAAAGTGCTTATACTTCGACTTTAGGAATAACACTGAATGTTTTTTGCAGATTGTTATCTTGAGAGCAATTAACCACATAATGGCTTCAATAAGCATCAGAGCCATGGCTTTCACCACAGAACACACTCAGATAGTTCAAGTGTATATATGGTAGCAAAACTTCAGTATCTCTATTTCAGCTGAGTCAGGCAGACAGACCATTTGTCTAAATGGTTTTCTTAGACACATACCAGTGATTAGAACACCTTTACCTAGAAAATTACATTTGGGCTCTAGGCTTTCCCCAGACTGAGGAGGACTTAAGTCTGAGTTTCCAGACTGCAGAAGAGCAATCTTGCTCCAGTTCTGCCTTTAACCTATTTGTGGCATTTTCCATCCCTATTGTCAAAGCTCTTTCAACACTTAGTGAGGAATGTAAGATTTACACTGAGGATACCCGTAAAAGAGGGAAACATCAAATTCTGATCCCCTCTCTCAGTATCTCACTTGCATGATGCATACGTTATAGAGACACAAAGAGTCTGAAGCAAGGGCAAAACTTAAATCTTTAAGTTTTTCCCTTTCAAGAAATTATCCTTTTTTGCAGTTCCCTTTGTCATCTTCAACTTTGGTGCTAAACATACTAAAAGAGACTCAAAGCTGCAGTATGGATACGATACTAAATATTGGGTAAAAACAGTACCAAGATACAACCCAAGAGGAAGCATTCTTCCTCTTACCTCTTTGACATAAAGTGCAGGGAACTCTTCAACATTTGTATCAGAGCTTGTCCTGCAACCACAAAAGTTGTGTTCAGTGGAAACAGGTTTGCGAAAACCTACCTCAACAGCCCTAGGCAAAGGTCTCTATTGTTCATCCTTTATTTCTCAAAATGTGTTTAGAAATCTGCATCAAGAAACTGAATTCTAAAATCTGCACAGGCTACACAACTGAATGCTGACAGTGGAAGTTCCTAGTCCTTTCAGAGCTCTATCCAAGTTGCAGCAGTATGCTTACACTGCATGTAGGATCAGAAATGTAAACCTTGCAACATTATATACTATAAAATCTGAAACTTAGTAGCATTTGATAGATCAAATTCTGTAAGTAGGACTATTGTCATTTGTTAGTCCAGCTCAGAAAAAGAGAAAAAAACCCAACCTCTAAGCCTAACAAGCAAAGGAACACATACTCAAAACTGAAGTCGAAGTCAGGATACCTCAAAAACAGACTTAAATATAGCACAGTAGAGAAAGCGAATGCTTGTCTCCAGTTGCAGATGGTGCAATCAATAAGTAAGGTAACTAGATAAGAGTGTAATCAGAGGTGCAACAATTCAGAATTAGAAAAACACAGCTAACAGAAATCCCTAGGTATCTCTCCAGTATGTCTGGTAACCCAGGATGTACTACAGTTAAAACTGTACTGTTTGCCCCACCTTTATGAAGCACTTCTGGTGCAACCACTAGATCAGAAATTGAGTGGTTTATTCCACTGTAATACCACTTCCATCACAACTCTCTCTTTATCCTACTGTGGAAAAAACAAACAAAATCCAAAACAAAATAACCCCCACACACTCTTAAATCAGGGAGACAAAAAAAAAAAGTACACATTTTTCAATGTTATATTCCTCTACAAGATTTTCTGTAAGACTTGGTTCATCACTCTAGATTCAGACTGTATAAGGGAAGTAGAGTTTGATTTTGTGAGCTGGAAAGAAAGTTAAATTTCTATTAAAAAAAAAATAAAATCATAAAACAATCTAAAATTTCTTTTTTTCCAAAACAAATGGGGCAGATGCGTACTGCCTTTTCAAACCTGGCATTTCTCTATCAACCATCTCCATCTAGTGGGATCAGTGATGTTTGTAATTGCAGAAGTTTCCAATTCACATCAGAAATAATTATCTTCTGTATAAAAATACTTTTTTGTTTGTTTCAACAGAGCCTTTACCTATAAAAATCTCTTGGTAGTTTAATTTGAAACAGCAGAGGTATACTCCAGATGGAAGAATTAGCTATCTTGCAAGAGATTGTGATAAAAGCTGTAGAAATACCAGTATTTTTAAAGTAACAGACCACTATCTTCAAATCTTGATGACAATTCAATAAATTATTTTTGTTATAAATCCAAAACTCTACAAGTTATTGACAGATGTTATATATCACTTTATCTAATGAACATTTGACCTGACCAATCACCCCTATCCCAGAATCAAGGGAAAATCTTGGACTGCTTAGGCTGGACCAGAAATAAAGGGAAGGTAAAAAAGTTATAATCAATTATATCATTCAGTTTAAAAACCTGGTGTGGAAAAAGGAGATTAATTCAATTTACCTTAAGTTTATCTGGTGAGGTGTATGGAGCTTCAGGGGCATAAATTCTGAAAATATCAGCAAGACAACATGCCACCAACAAACGTACATCCTTATCGGGATGTTTGAGGAAAAAATCTGAAGCAAGATGTAAAGCAAGATTAAGGTAGAGCTCCTTTTCTTCTTCAGAGTCCTGGTCCATATCCATGAAAGTTTTCACAACCATCTAAAAAGAGACACAGACATCAGTACATAAAATGCAGTACTCTGTGTATCAAGGTCCTTACTGAAAGTTCCTTTTCTGGTTTTGTGCAACTTCTATCAGAAGCATTATTAGCAATGTGGTACAGTACTTCTTTGAGTAACTAGTGTCTTTATTTGTCAGGGTACAGGAAGGACCTAGTCAAGTCCTCTATCAATTGTTCGAACACAGTCTCAGCAGAGTTACTGAAAGCCTAGCTGTAGTACTTAACATATCTTTTTGAAAACCCATAGAATCAAGTTGGCCAATTCAAAACAATACAACACCATTCACTATTACAGGCATTCACTGAAAAATTTATAAAACAGCAAAGTTTTATTTAAAATACTTATTTCTCCCTCAAGTATCTAGGGTTATAGCTTATTTACCCTCTCTTCTCTTTCAATTTCAGGTTTTTCTCTACTACTGCTCTGAGGACAAGTTTATCCCCGGTGCTGTCAAGAAGCAGAGGACAGACTTTCAACAGAGGCATATATAAACCCAGTGCAGCCCAGCAGCATGCATGTTATCCAACAGGACTAAAATGCCCATTAGTATTATTAGGATCCAGTATATGGAAGTTATAGAAGAAAAACAAAAAAGTCTGCGACATCAATTATTTAGCACCCCAAATAGAACAAAAGCAAGAAAAGCCATAATTAGCAACTCCAAGTTAGTAAGAAATCTTATAATTAAAAAACTGTTTGGATGATAAAAACCTGCTGACAAAACAAAGTAATTATGCTTTTCTCCAATTTCTTATTTGGATCACAAAGGCAGAGTTATTTTAAGGAATTCAACTCTTGTTAAAATTAACAAAGTGGTAATAAAACCTTATTTACACATTCCTGAGAATTAAAGTGAAAACTCATCTATTTCACTGGTGCAGAAACAGATATTTTTTCAAAAATAATGATCAGTGAAGTTAAAAAATAAAACACCATACCCCCAAACCCAACCCTCCTCCCCTCCAAAAAAACCCAAAACCCACAACCCTAAACCACTACAAATTATTTTACTTTGCTATAGTTTTATCTAATTTTTTTATTTGTTTACTAAAAAATTTACTGTAACTGGTCAGGTAGCAACAAATCCTACTTTAAAAAAAAATGAACTTCTGCATAATTAGGACCTCAGCAGCCATAACGTTTTCAAGCACATTAGAATCCTTTATTAAAAGGCGCAAATGATTAGTAGCTTATGCAGACATATAATTTCCATTAAAAGAAAAATAAAGTCCTCCCCAGTCAGACACAAGATGAACCATCTGAAGTGCACTGGTGCCCTTACACACTATTAAAGTAATTTAAAAAACAGAATTGTTTTCTCTTCTGTGGAAAGTAGTTAGATTTATATAATTAACAAGATGATGAATATTCAGGTGTTACAAGAGTTCTTGCAACAAGCATGGGTTTTGTCTACTCTAGAAATGAATCTTCAGTTTCTCTTCCCTAAAAACATGAAATTCCATACGGGTCAGGACAACAAAAAACAGTCATCTTGTCTCCTGAGAAATCTGTCACAGTACTGAAGGAAAAACAAAGAAAAACAAGCTAGTTCTCCTAGCATACCTTTCTAGCTTCTTGCAAAGTGACAGCTTAGAGGATTCCTGAGCCTAAAATCGCACCCGGACTACCATGATAAATAAATACTCCTGGAACTTCATCTTCCAAACATGGCCCATATTTCTTAACCCATTCAATTTTTCCTACATCTTTCTACAGTAATAAGCTTTGGCACTTAGTTCTATAACTGATGGAAAAATAGGTCATTAGACTGCTGGTCTAAAATTAATATATTTCATTAGACAGTGCCTTGTTTCTTGTATATTAAGAAAAACTGTAGAAAAAATGCTCTTCTCGCACTGTTCATAACTTCCAAATGTTTATCACCTTTCTGTCTTCAGTGCTAGTTCATAACTCCAGTCACCTAGTTTCTATCTCCTTTCCAAATCTACTACAACTTGGCAATGGCATGGATCACAAATGCATACAGTTTGCAAATTGAGTTATGCTAATATATACAGTCACTGTGCCTATTTTCCATTTTAGTCTCAGATTTCCCAATAATTTGTATTTATATAAATATATTGTCATTAAGAAACAGCAGACTGTTTGCATAAATTAAAGTAAAATCCACAGAAAAATGCTTCTTCCTTAACACTTACATGAATTTAGCAGTTATGGAAACGAAGAACCTAATAGTTCACTTATTTATCAACTGCTGTTCTTCACAACCTGACATTGTGTTTATATGGTAGGCCTACACACTTGCGGTGTAGCCTAGATCATCCAATATTTCATAAAGGAAACACTGTGTAGTTTTCTCCCTGCCTGTGTACCAATGAATGCACAGCCAGAATTAAGAGCTGACAAGAAATACAGAACATCCTGCAAAGTATACTTCTCTTGCAAGAGAGGGAGGCAGATCAAGATGACAGCACAGAAGGGACTAGACATTCAAGGGCCAAAACGAAATTAAACTATAGGAGAAAAAGCATCAGTAAGAACTGTGCATTTTCACAAACTGAAAAAAAAATATGCAAGTGCTAGCAAATAATTTCTTCTGTTAGGAGTCACTCATACATAGTTACAAATGTCATCATCTAGTCAACATCACAGAAGGTACTATACTGACTAAACTCTATCAGCCTAACTCCCAAAGCACAGACAGGTTACTGTAGGAGGGGAAAAGGAATCCTTGTGTTTTGTTGTTTTACTGGTTTTTGTTCATTTACCAGTAGTTCAAAATCACTTAAAACTACTACTTAAAAAAACCAAAACAAAACAAAAAAACCCCACCACAACATTTTTTGAGACATTGGGTGATACAGACAAACTCAATCTATTAACACGTGGCTTGATGACTGGTGTCACTGCCACAACTTTGTTTTCTTTGACCATGGGATGGCCTACAAAAACTTCTAAATTAAGCATTTCTAGCTTAAGGTTCCTCTCCCACATCCATTCCCTCCTGTTTCAAAAGACAAGCCCAAGTTGTAGGCATTCCTTCTGCACAATATTAACAGGCCTGCCTTTTTTGTGAGAGTACATGGGTAGATAAAGAACTTTAGTAACATAATTATCCCCCAAATCTCTCCAACCTTCCCATAGAGTCAAACCAAATAAAGTGCTCAAAAAATTCAAGAGACAGAAATACACTGTATAATCAAAAGACTTTCATTACTAACAGGCTAAAATAATGAAAATAAAGTGGCTTTTATAATCAACCCAAAGAGCACAAAAAGGAATGTATTCTGAGGCATCCATATTATTTCCAAAATTATGACTTTTCATGTTTTCCAGTATTTTCTTCTCTAAGAGTACTGACTGACTGTAGGAGCTGAAATAAAATTTAAGTAGTATTTGTAATTAATATAGCTTATTTCCATTTGTGATTTAACTCATTTAAACATTTTTGGGAAAGTCACTTCAAGGAAGTGGTAGAACAGAAGGTACAATAGCTGACAAGTTCCTCCTTTTGAGCATAGCAAAGGTAAAGCCCAAACGAAAACAATAATTCTTTCAGATAGACAATATAGTAATTGATCACTGAATGCTGCATACCAGAAACTTCAATCTGCAGTTACTTGCTTACTCACCTTTAGCCTTCTCACCATCTCTTCTTTAGATATTTTATCAGAGATTTCTTTGACTCCTGGAGGATATGTGATTTTTCCATCGTTGGCTCTCGTCTTTGAATGAGCCATGATTTCACGATTTTAAAACTGTGGAAAGAAATTAAGAAGTCAGTGTTGTTTAGCTAGTTTATTTTGACCTTATCTGTCCCACTTTTACAAACAAAATCCAAGGAGAAATATACAGACAAAACCCATAAAAACAGAAAAAGATAGACAAAATACTTTGATTGTTTTCAGTAATCTATATTGTGGCAGATAGCCATGGTTTTGATATTCTCGTAGATTGGCCTACACTACAATAAAGTTTTCAAGAAGTACGAAACAGAAAAGCTGAAGTTCTCCATTCGTGAATGTATGTGATCTCCACACTTACAAGATGCAACCAAGAATCTTATCTTACTGTATGAACTGTACTTGTGAAAGACAAGGTGGTGGACGAGATAGGTGTTGACCCATCCACATTGGACGAGGCACGAAGATCAAAAAGACCCCCCACACATATTACTACTGCCTCCATGAGGAGGAAGAGATATGTAATAGTTGTTGGGGACTCCCATCTGAGGGGAACAGAGGGTCCGATATGCTGGCCAGACCCTGCTCTTAGGGAAGTCTGCTGCCTCCCGGGAGCCTGGATTATCGATGTCACTAGGAAACTCCCTAGCCTGGTCCCACCCTCAGACTACTACCCACTACTGCTCTTCCACCTGGGTGCTGATGAAGTTGCAGTAAATAGCCTGAGGGTGATTAAAAAAGAACACAAAGCCTTGGGGCAGTTAGTAAAGGAATCTGGAGTGCAGGTTATTTTTTCCTCACTCCTTCCAGTGGTGGGCAGAGACATTGGCTGATACAGACAAACTCAATCTATTAACACAGGGCTTCGTGACTGGTGTCACCGCCACAACTTTGGATTCTTTGACCATGGGATGGCTTACACGCCACCGGGCTTGCTGGCGTCAAATGGGAGCCAGCTTTCTCAACGGGGAAAGAGGGTCTTTGCCCAGGAGCTTGCGAGGCTCATTGACAGGGCTTTAAACTAGATACGACGGGGAACCTATCGGGCTTGCCAGCAACAAGCTGGGGGATGATACACAATGGTTAGAGGGATGGGGGGCTAGTATGAGCCCTCAACCCCTTGCCCAGCAGCGTGCCAGGGGCACTGCAGCAAAGTTGAAGCCTGGCGGAGGTGAGCTGGAGGCTCCTGAGATAGTAGGAGCCAACAAGTAAAAGCCTGTGAAACACCTCCAAGGAAAGTGAGGGGTATTCTGCTACGAAGATGACGAGGTTGACAGCTCAGATGAAATGCCTCTATACAAACGCACACAGCATGGGAAACAAACAGGAGGAATTGGAAGCTATCGTGCTGCTAGAAAGCTACGACCTGATTGCCATTACACAGACTTGGTAGGATGAATCCCACGACTGGAATGTAGTTATTGATGGCTACAGGCTGTTCAGAAGAGACAGGTGAGGAAGGAGGGGCGGAGGAGTTGCCCTTTGCATCAAGAAATCATTACAGTGTGAAGAGCTGTCCCTGAAGAATAGCCACGAAGAGATTGAAAGCTTATGGGTAAGAATCAGAGAGAGAGGCAACAAAGGGAACCTGGTGGTTGGCGTCTACTACAGGCCGCCAGATCAAGAGGAGCCGACGGACGAAGCCTTCTTCCTCCAGCTCCGAGAGGCTTCATGCTCGCAAGCTCTCGTCCTTCTGGGGGACTTCAACCACCCTGAAATCACTGGAAAACAAACACGGCAAGCTGTGGGCAATCCAGCAGGTTTCTTGAATGCATTGAGGACAACTTCTTAAGCCAGGTAATAGACACCCCTACTCAGGTACTCCAGCGTTACTGGACCTGGTGGTTACCAATGCAAGTGAGCTCATCAGAGACGTCAAGGTCGGAGGCAGCCTGGGCTGCAGTGACCACGTGCTGGTGGAACTCACGCTCCTGGGGGAAATGGGAACAACAAGGAGTATAGTCACGACCCTGAATTTTAGGAAAGCAAAATTCCAG
>JMFS01022482.1:0-23851 GCA_000699545.1 Podiceps cristatus
GGGGGCAGCTGCCGAGGGGGTTGGGGAAGGATGCGGTGCCAAATCGGGGTTTCCTCCCCCCGGGACGGTGGCGAAGGGCGCGTTTCTCACCTCTGCGTGCGGGGGTGAAGCCGTCTCCTTGAAATCCAGGCGCCGCCGGGAAAGGGGCTTTCCGGAGCAGTGTCTTAACTAAATTTCGCCCTTAAACTTTTTCCGCCACAAATGATGTCCACCCTCTTCCTACGCCAGACCTTAGAGAAAGGGAAAAACTAAGGCCAAAAGAATTTAGGATGCACCCCCAGGGCTTGTTGTACCAAGGTGAGAAGCGCTGGTTGAAGCGCGTTAGCTGTGATTGTTGACGAATATAAGCAAAGCAACGTTGATGGAAAAGGGTGATACACTGAGTAAGAAAAATAGGCTTTTGAGTGCCATGTGTTTCTCAGAGGGAGATTCTGCTTTAATGTAAGGCAACATGAGCATTGGTAAATTATTGATGACTTCAAATATATGTGTAAAAAGGAAAAGGGGTGTTAAGCAGTTAACTTCGAGGGACAGTTTAATCTGTTGTAAGATTAAGCGTAATACTATGTGCAGGAACTTTATTTAAGATGTTTAGTACTGTAGATTATGAGTTAAGCCTTGCACTGTAGGGAGACTTAGTGATAGTCCATTTGTTTACTTGGGTTTGCTGCAGATCACTTGCAAAAGTTTATTTTTGAAGCAAGCTAGAAAAACATAGATAAATAGATAAATGAGAGACCTTTAGGCTAAGAACCACTTTGCCTTATTTCTGAATAATCCCTGCTGTGCTCCAGTTTCCTCCTTTTGCTATACTAAGGACAAAAAATATTGTTGGGAGGGAAAAAATGATTACTTGGATTACAAGAGTTATTTGGATGGGGAATAAGCATTAATTAGGGGGTTTTTTTCTATCATCTTTGCACATGTAACACATACCTTATATGTTCATATCAACCTTTTAGTGTGCTCAAGTTGTGCCAATAAAATTTTCACTAACATTTTCCATTAACATTGGGAGCTTTAAGATAATCTTTAGAAATTTTCTGTGCTTCAATTTTTTTTTTTTATTGTTGTATCAAAGAAAAGTAATCAGAGATTTCTGGTGGTTTTTATACTGGAATGCATGATGAACAAATTTAGGTAGTTTCTCATAGTCTTAATGTGAAGACTTAATATTGGTACAATGAGGAGATCCAGTTGATTCTGTGACGTACCTTCTTCTATCTCCTACCCTCATATTTCTTTTTCCAATACATTTGTGTTCATGCTTTTGTCCCTTATACTTTGTGTGAGGACAAATGAATATCTTTGAAAAGTATAATTACTTTTACTGTGGTTTTGCAATTCTCAGTGTGTATTGTGCTGGTTTCAGCTGGGGTAGAGTTAATTTTCTTCGTAGTAGGTAGTATGGGGCTACGTTTTGGGTTTGTGCTGGAAACAGTGTCGATGATACAGGGATGTTTTTGTTACTGCTCAGCAGTGCTTACACAGAGTCAGGGCCTTTTCTGCTCCTCACCCCACCCCACCAGCTGTGTGATGCTTAGTTGCTGGCTGGGATTAAACTATGACAGCGTATTACAAGAAACCCTAACGTTTTATCATAAAAATATGGAATTTGTCAGATTAAAACAGGAGTTTTGATGTATTTTGACAAGTTTTCTTGCACCCAGGTGAAAGGTTCAGAATTATCTTCATTATGGGGTAATTTGCATAGCAATAGTTGTTGATGAATGCTCATAATGAGAAGGCAGAAGTCCATGACTGATAACATTTTGCAATATGCTAGCAACTTTTTTTTCCCCTAATGGCAAGAGGTGTACAGTCCAGGTCTTTTATTGTATGTTAGGAAGAAAACAGTAACACTCTCCTGCCCCAAAAAACCCCCCCGCCTTTTTTCTTTTTAATTTCTTGAGAATTACTGAAAAGAGAAGTTTCCTTAGATATAAAAATAACATCTTACGAGAGAACTCTGGTACTCCATGTACAGTATCCGACCTCATCTTCTGTTTATCTTAACTAGCATTCACCTGTAGTATACCTTCCTGGCATGCTTCAGTTTGCCCCTGAACATTTTAATTTTAGTGTCCATGAGTATGGAATAGTGAATCGGCTGATTTCAAAATCATGCCGTACCAGTTTTCCCTCATGTTTTTTCTAAATGTGCTTCAATCCTTATTTACACTAATTATTTTTTGCTGTGTGCTGAACAATGAATACCAAACTGAAGAGCAGTATTTTTAAACAATGTATAGGATCAAGAATAGGACTAGAATTTTGGATTAAACAGTAGGAGGCTAATGGTTCAACACACAACAGCCTTTGTTTACTGATGAACTCTTACTAATATACAAATGACACCCAGAAAACGTCACATTTGGCTTTTAAACAAACCTAGGAACTGGGAAGGCATTTGCGTTATTTGCCCCACATTTTCCAAAAACTAATAACATAGAATACAGAAATGACACCAGCTGAAGCATACAAAAGCCATGTGTGTGTGTTGCGCAGCTAACGAGTTGGAAGCCATTTGAGTTTCCTTAGACCAGAATCTGAGTTTTTAAAGAGTTTTCTGTGGGATCAAAGAATCTGAGTGCTTGGAATGTTTGCACAGATTTAATTTTCTTGTGCTAACCAGAATAAAGCAATGGGGTTCTGGAATCCGTACAGGGGTTCAATTAAATTAGCCTATGTCCTTCAAGTCTGTTCCAGTCTCATCGATATACAAGGAAATTATATTCTGGAAATTCTGGGAAGCGTGGGAGATGAGCACGCAGCTTTGGCAGTGAGGTGGGAGGTTCATGGACATCCTTTGGGTATTTTCCTTGCATTTGGTGCTCAAGAGAAGCATGTAAGAGGTCAAACTAAACTCATTATACCATAGTATTTCTTCTTAGGGTTCCTCTTAGGAGGAGAATAAGATACTTAAGTATGCTAACAAGAACACTTGCCTTGTGTGGGTTAATTACCACATTTTATGATACTTTGCTATATTCTACCTTGTAGGTGTAAATATTCAAGCAACTTGTGAAAATTTTCAGTTCTCTAATATCTGACAAGCATTTTATGTTTTCTGCAGCAAGAACTTCCTTTTTAGACTCGTTGGAGAGTTTCTGTTTCCAAATACACTGGTTTTAGTCACATTGTGTTCTCCCTCATTGATTAAGAATTGGTATATCCTTTTTTACGTAATCTTTCTCTTAATCAGTGCTGGTTTTGCTCATCTTTTTGGAGGCAAGGGAGGAGAACAATAATACCTAATATATGTACTTTTTTGAGATTAAAGGCAGGGAGCTGAGCTACCTAATTGGTAATGCCCCTTTAAGCTTCTTGAAGGGGAAATTGAATTGCGAGTGTACTTCCACAAAAATTATCAGCTCTTTGCAGGAGTCTGAAATAGTCAGGTCAGAAATAGGTTATAAAAAAGGCAAGTGTTTCAGTGTTCAGACAACTTAGATTATTCTTTTCCCTAATACTGCATTGGTAGGGTCTTGGTGAAATCAGATGTGGCAGATATAAGACGTGGATAAGTAATTAAAATATAGGTAGTTACCAGATGCCTTCAGAAATCTCACTGAGTCTCTTTCTTGATGTTGTCTTGGTAGATGTTGTAATTTATATTGTTTTCATTATACAGCAGGAAAATGTGATATGTTTTGCAATAAAGCGTATTGGAAAATACACTGTAAGAAAAGATTTTCTGGTAAGAGAGCATACCGGGTCACTTGACTTTCCTGTTTTTAACCTATTATTTAATACTTAGGGGCACACAGTTGACAATTTAAAAAAAAAAAAAAATAAAAAAAATGTGCCGAAAATTTCCCTCCACACTGCTTTTACTGTAGGCATAAGCAGTAACTCCTGTGTGACAGGGATTTCTACATCCTTTATCTGTCTAATTTCTTTTCTCTGTGCATTTAATTTTCTGGTTTGGGGGGATGTTAAATAACAAATCAAGATTTCTATCGAAAATAAATAAATTGAATATTGCACGTTTTCTGTGCCAGTTTTTCAGTGTATTTCTTCTGCTGTTCCCACTTACTTTTCTGTAAACTTATGAACCAGTAAGATAGTTGACACAAAAAAATAGGCTGAGGCTTGCACAAGATCATGTTCGTACTGTCTCAGATGACTTGAGTGTAGCTGTTGGGAAGAAGATACTTTTCACAAAATAATAATTTTGAACAGCATGCAGTATGTTCTAATCTCAATAAAGTGTCATGACATATTGAACACTTCTGGATCCAAATGAGGAACCAATAGCTGCTAACAGGTTATTAACCCTTTTTTAGGTTTTTCAGCGTTCCCAGCTTGCTTGTTTTTCTTTCCTTCTCCTCTTTTGTTGCATTGACTCTATGGGTTTTCTGTACTCTCTGCTGTCCATATTTTGTCAGGAGTAAATCTATATTCCTAACAGTATTCATGATAATATTTTTAGATTTTTTTTCCAGAAATTACACATTGTTATATCAGAATAGAAACTGAGTGAAACAAAACTGTATCCCTTGCTTATATGTCAAATGTGTTATATAATGGAATGTATGATGTCTTAAAAGCAGGTAGGCTTTCTGCATCTTTTGGCATTAGAATGTTAGTTTTGTTCTGTATTGGGAACCAAACTTGGATTCTGGAATAGCAATATAAATATTCTTTTTTTAGTTTATGTTCATTTATTAGATTTAAACTGAGGAATAATGTTGGCATACTTCTCCCTCTTTGATATTTATCCTTTTAATGAATTGTTATATTCATTCCAGTTTTATTTTGCTAAGCTGAGTAAGCAAGACTAATTTTTCTTTTATGTTACAGGCTCTTCAGTCATATCAGTAGCTCCTTTCTGTAGTTCTTCTAATTAGAACTTCTTTTTCTTGAAAACAGGAATTCAGAATTGTGTGTGGTATTCCAGACAAGTTGTTACTCATCTTCAACAATGTTCAAGTTTTCCTATCTCTATTGCAAAGAAATCCTTGATGTACATTTGCATGTGCACACACACACACACACCCCCTTCATTTTTTGCCCCTACAGAGCTGCATCAGTTTATAGTTGACCACAGAATGACTATTGTCCCAAATAACAAGCCCTGACTACGTGAAAGCAGCTTGTATTGGTCCCTACATGCAGGCGTCTTGCATTTCATATGATTTCATTTCATGTGGCTTCTAGTGTGCCATTTTTCAAGATGGGTCACTGGTATGTGTGTGATACTCTGTTCCCTTTTAGTTGCAGTGCTTTCTACTTCTGTCTCCTCTAAATCTTCCTATTCTTTTCTAGCAGCATTGTTTAAAAAAAAAAAAAAAAAGTTTGATACAACTTTTGGAGGAACTAGTAGTTCTTTTCTAGTCCAGTTGTTCCGTGTTTGCAACATCATACTGTCTTCTTGTAGGAAGTTTCTTTCTCCTTTTAAGATTACCCCCTTACCGCATTTATTTAACCTCAGGTTTGCTAAGTCCAGACTGCGTCTTGTTTGAGTTTCCTTTTTTCAAGGAAATGACTGATTCATTTTTTAGGTATTGGATTAGTCCAGCATGTCCTAAATCTGCTAACACTTACTGCATTTTTATCCTGTTTTCCTTTTTAAAACAATTGAATTCAGACCACTGAACCTGATCATTTTTTTTCCTTTTTCAAGTGTTAACTACTGTATTTTTTTCTCTCATATTATAGCACATTTCATTTGATTTTAAAATGCTCATTGCAATTTTTTGGGAGAGCTCTAATGTTTTGATGTAGACATTTTTTCAGTTCCCCAGCTTCAATATATTGGCCTCCTCGAGTTATGCTTTCACCTTGCAAGGTGTTAATATATTTGTATTCTCAGTGACTAGCCTGTCTTTATTCCTGTATTTAGTGGCATTATTTGTATTGGAAATGAAGGCACGTTTTATTGTCACCAGTACCTCCACAAAATGGTATCACTTCTGTGGTTTTGGGGTGGGTTTTTTATTTATTATTATTTATAAATCATAAGCAGTTTCACCATTCTTTTGGAATGTAGAGAAGAGTTACGTGGCTAGAGAAAGAGGTAGCACAAGTGATCTTCTGTGAAGTAGAAGTAATAATGTAAGGTATCCCTTCAGTTTCCGAGCAACAGATACTCTCCCATAAGATACTTGATTTCCATTTACCAGAACTGTTGAAACAGGGTGAAAGATCCCATTGGTTTTGTGCCGCAAGTGTTCCAGCACCCAAATGTAGTTTCCTTGGGTGAGTTCCTTGAATCATAGAAAATGTCAAAGGCATTTAACGCTTGATATTAAGCTATCTCTATGACATCATATGCAAATTAGCTGTCAAAGGGCATTCTTGAATGTGCCTTGTATTCAGAAACTTTTCAGTGGCAAGAGTACAGATGAAGATGTTCCTTATACCAGTGGGGAAGGAAAATATAAGAGATTTCTGTAAAGTCAGGATGATTTTCAAAGACAACAACAATGTAAGTGGAGGATGCTTTTTTCTTAATTCTCCACAGACAACTAAAAACAATTGGTTATGCATGTGTAGCTTGATTAGGTGTACATAACAAAGTGCCTTCTTGTGAAATCTTGAGGACACATTCGGGCTATTTCATATTTGTAGTTACGAAAAAAAGGAGATGGAACAAATGAGCACCAAAGCCCTGTTGAGAAGTGAAGCTATTGGCAATAGTAAAGACCTGCATCTTCTGAAGAGATCTCTGTAAAACTTCCTCCAAATCCTGCAGCTCCCTCAACTTGCTTACATTTTTTGCAAAGCTTTTACCAGAAGCATAGGAGGGAGGGGATGGGGGGGAGTGGTCTCTATTCTGTTATTTCGCACTCCCTGCTCTGGGGTCCTTCTCTAGTGAACAGTTCATGCCTCTGCTGTTGCTCGGTGCTTTTCGAAGCAACAACATGGATTGTCAGAATTCTTAACGGTCTTCTTGCTGACCCCAACCCTGGATACCAGCTGGGAAACCACCCAGAATCACTAGTGCTGTTTGCCTGAACACAACAGTATTTCATTGATTTGTACTGGGTTAATGTTTGGAGAGTAGCTGTTGACGTGAAAGGAATTTTAGGACAGCAGGTGGGTGGGTGGAATTTCTCTTCCAAAGTTTTCTTTTCCACAGCAGAGATGTAGTTCAGCATAAAGAAATATATGTTGTATTTCAGAATACCGGCTTTGTTTTGCGAATAAGTGCTTCCATTTCTCTAATTCTTTGGATTCATATACATGGCAAAATATGTATGCAGCAAGCCAGATGTCAGTTTATAAGCAATGGAAGCTCCTGGTTAACTTACCATGGGAATACCTACATTAAAAGTCTGAAGTAGATTATCTAGGTGACATTGGTGGCTGTATCAGGAAATGTCAATCTTCTGGGAAGGACAAGTTGGAGACTAGGTATTTAGTGCACACTGATTAGACTGATCCCTAAGCCTTCTCTTCTCCAGCCTAAACAACCCCAGTTCTCTCAGCTTCTCCTCATATGACAGGTGCTCCAGTCCTTCGGTCATCTTTGTGGCCCCTTGCAGGACTCAGTTCAGCCTAGCATGTACTGGGGAGCTCAGAGCTGGACCCAGCACTCCTGATGTGTCCCAGTAGTGCTGAGTGGAGGAGCAGGATCGCCTACCTCAGCCTGCTGGCAATGCTCCTCCTAATATGGCCCAGGGTGCTGTTGGCTGCCTTTGCTGCAAGGGCACGTTGGTGGCTCATGTTTAACTTGGTGTCCACCAGCACCCCCAGGTCTCTTTCTGCAAAGCTGCTTTCCAGCTGGTCAGCCTCCAGCCGGTACTGGTCCCTGGGGTGATTCTCCCCAAGCTGCAGGGGTTTGCATTTCCCTTTAACTTCATAGGTTTCCTGTTGGACCTCTTCTCCAGCTTGTCAAGGTCCCTCTGAATGGTAGAACAGCCGCTCCTGTATTCACAGCACAGTGAACTGGTCTCTAACTTTTTTGTTTGTTCTGTCGACAAAGGTGTTCAGTCTTTTAAGTGCCTTTTGCAGAGTGGTAAAACTTGCTCTCTTTACCTCCTAAATACCATTGCATGGATGGTGTACCTAGTGGTAAAAGTCGTAAGGCTCTTGAAGTAACTCTGGGTTTATAGTCAAGGGTCTTTAAAAAGCTTAGGGGAACTTATTTACAAAGCAAGGTAAAATTTAGAGATTTTTGAATACGGTAGGGATCTCTGGACAGCAAAGATAAGTTTCAAAACTTAATGTTTTCAACATGTAATATTCATCAATTTTTGCATGCTGCATATTATTGTATTCTTTTCTGAAGAGTGTTTATGATAACATAAAGGCTAATAACTAAAGCTGACTTAAGAGATTGTACTACTGACTGAAAATATTGCCACTTGTGTTTTTCAGACGCTCCTCTTGCAAAAGCTGCTGTTGAAAAGAAACATTTTTTTATATATAACAAGATAATGGGTAAGTTCATCATAAAGGGGTTTTTTTTGTTTCCTATGATGTGAAGCGTTTTCTCTCTTAGATCACTAGAGGAGGTGGATTGTAAGACCTTAAATGGTGATCTTGTCACCGTTTTTTCTTATAGTCTCCAAAGTTAAGGGAACTTTCTACAAATGTTTTTAGGAGGATTTTCTCAAGTGACTGTTCATCTGTCAAAAGACTTGTTCAGAGTGCATTTATCTAACAACAAATTTCACTTTCTTAATATGCATAGTGCTGAAAATGTAAATGCTAAAATAGGATGTCTTTAGGTTTTCATAGCACTGAACTTTTAGATGGTGGACGAGAAAATTTCATGATGTACTGTTTTAAATATTTTTTGTTTGTTAATTAAGGTCAGTCTGTTGCTAAGAGATCATAATAAGAATCGATTTCTGATAAATTGTGTGTGTGATCTGACTTAAATGCCTGAAACTGTCGTATCTGCCTTTACAAATGATTTGTTAATGAAACATGTTTAGACAGATTCTGGTTTTACCTATACGTTTTCTGAATGTATTTTAGCATGTTTGGCACTGGCAGTACTTTCTTAAAATTCACAGTAACTACATGGCAATTCCATTTTAACTTCAAATTCACAGTGTTATGTTTGCTATAACACTTGATACAATGCAAGGTACTTATTCTAATATAATTAATTAAATTTCTGTTCTTTGTTTTGTCAGAAGGAGAAACAACTCTAACAATTTGTTTGTAGTCTTTAACCGTACTTCTGCATATGATCTGCCGTACTTCTGCATATGATCATGAAATACTGTCAGTATATTACTTTTCTAGAAGTGTACAGATCTCTCCTGTTATACTTTTCCAAGCTGGAAGAACTTCCAGGACTTTGATTTTTAACTTTCTGTCAATATTAATACTGTTCTGAAAATCAAATTATACGTACAGTGTCAAATTCAAGTATCTTTTAATAGCTTTATCTGCCGTACTTCTGCATATGATCATGAAATACTGTCAGTATATTACTTTTCTAGAAGTGTACAGATCTCTCCTGTTATACTTTTCCAAGCTGGAAGAACTTCCAGGACTTTGATTTTTAACTTTCTGTCAATATTAATACTGTTCTGAAAATCAAATTATACGTACAGTGTCAAATTCAAGTATCTTTTAATAGCATTCTAGCAATGCCTGCTATATTAGTACCTTAGAAAGTACAGTATTTGAAAGAAGATGTTAACTTTCCAGTTTGAATTTGATAGGAATTGTATGGGAGGGTTACACTCATGTTTTCAAAAATATTTAATATTACTTAAGAGTTTACAGGAGCATATAAAGATCAACTACAGAGACAATCTCCGTAGTGCAATGGTGTCCTATACCACTGAGCGCTATAGGGACAAAGTAGTCAGTGGTACCTACCCCAGAGATTGTGCTGCCTAAATAGATGAGACAGGTACAAGATGGGGAAACTGTTAAGACTGCAGAGAGTGAACAGTGCAGTGGTGCCAACAGTAATGTTGTTTTTCCAGCTTTTAGAGAGAGTATTGTTAGGAGAGAGAGTAAATGAACGAACACAAAGGGAAGGGGGATAAAGGCTTCTAGAGAAACGAAGCAGAGAGCAGGTATGTAGTGAGACAGAAGGGAAACAGAAAAAGTACCATCAAAACTTCCGGGGGCGGGGTGGGGGGCAGAATTTCATATTTCCTTGGTTTTAGTGCTTTTGCACTTCCCCTGTTTTCTACCAAAGGTCACAAAATGGGTGTGCGGTAATGATCTATGGTTCTGGGTCTGGCTGGGCAGTGGGGGAGGATGAATCTTACTTCATGTCATTTCTTCAGTACAGGAATACTGGCTGCTTTTATTCTTAGCTGTGCTTCAAAAAGCACTTTTTCCCTTGCAGTCTGTATTGTTAAATATTAGCTATGTATTTAGGTAACTTTTAGTAAGTACTAATATGAGAAACATGTCAGCAGCCTCATGGAGGGAAGCAGTAGCATGTTCAATTTGCTTGAGAATGTCTAAAGGAAAATTTCCTCCCTGTGTAGATTTTGGAAATCCTTTCAGAATTTGGTGATAGAGAGATATTAATAAAAAAATCCTACTTTTGCAAAAATTTTTACTTTAAAGCAGATTGCTGAGCACTTCAGAGAAGTCATCTTCACATATGCGAAATGCTTCTATCTTCTTTCTGGTTACATTGGGTTCTTCAGTCTGCAAACATAGTCATAGAAAAGACTGCAGCTTGCATTCTTAGTGAAGTGAATCAGTCATTATGTTCTGAGACTGTTAATCTGTTTTCCATTATAGATGGAGAAGAGAAAACATACGGTGGGTGTGAGGGCCCAGATGCTATGTATGTGAAGTTAATATCCTCCGATGGCCATGAGTTCATTGTAAAAAGAGAGCACGCATTAACATCAGGAACAATAAAAGCTATGTTGAGTGGACCAGGTAGGTACAAAAGATTTAGTACCTTCATGTCCTTTATTTTCACTTTTGGACAGTCTGAATTTATATTGTGCAGTGAGTGAAAGTTGGAATAAATGGTAACTTTTCCAGATCCTGCCTAGTTCCTGTTTCCAGTGCAACAGTCACTGCTGTGGGGTATTGTGCTACCACACATTTAATTGGACTCTGACTGCTTTTGGACAGTTAGGGATCTTACCCTGTCATTACTACTAGTTTCCCGTGATATGAGAACTTGAGGGTATTACCTGAAATGTGTAGCTGTCAAGTTAAAAGCAAGCAAGAGTTGGTAGTTCTTCATTGCCACCTCCATGGTGGAACTTCTATTATTCTGTACTGGGTCTGGCTGGTATGGAGTTAATTTTCTTCATAGCGGGTCATACGGTTCTGTGGTTTAGATTTGTGACCAAACCAATGCTGATAACACACCAGAGTTTTAGCTGCTGATGAACAGTGTTTGCACAGTGTCCAGGCCTTCTCTGTTTCTCACTCTTCCCCCCACCCAATGAATAGACGGGGAGGTGTGCAAGAGGTTGGGAGGGAACACGAGGAGACAGATGACCCAAACTAAGGAAAGAAATTTTGCATGCCTTATAATGCCACGCTCAGAAGTAAAAAGGGAGAGGAGGGGGTTAGGGAGGTTAGCTATCTTTTGCTTGGGAACAGGCTGGGCATCAGTCTACCCATGGGAAGTGGTGAGTGATTAGCTGTACATCTGTTGTTTCCTTTCTCTTCTTCCACTTGTCTTTTGCTTATTAAACTTTTTTTTTTTTTTTATCTCAGCCCATGAGTTTTTTTACTTTTCCTTTCCTCTTCCATTGTCCGCTGCAGGCTGTGTGGTGCTTAGCCGCCTATTGGGGTTTAGTCCACAACATGTTCCCAGGATGCTGTGAGGAGGAGTCCCTGAGCTGAATGACAAAAGTTAGCTTAAGTTTGAGAGGAGGGTAGATGAACTTAGAGAAGGGAAGGGCGTCGTGTGTTACTGAATACGAGACTGCCTCTGGTTTAAGAAGTATCTGAACTAATTCTTGAAGAGGTTGGAGCAGAGAACAGGGGGAAGTTAACACATGTGCTTTCCCTCTTCTGTACCCTCATCCCATACATTTACCTTTGGCCACTTGAGTGGTGTGCAGTAGGCTACGTGGAGCTCTGGTCTGAATATGTTCATGCTTATATTCTCTTCTAGATTTTGGCTAGGGGGATTACTGGAGAGATCTGTTTGCTTAATGTATTTTTAAATTGCTCAGTTTGCCCAACTATTACTAAGTAGTTAAAGTTCTCAGCTTAATGTTCTGCTAAATGTCATTGCAATGGTTGCATTTCAAAATACATAGCAGGTCTGTTGTGTCTGATCCATTCCATCTCAGCCTCCCAGACATGTCAGAGGAAGAGTTAGTTACAAGACCTGCTTTGAGTCTGTTCCACAATGTGAAGGAAGAAAAGGTGAAGTAGCCTGCTTAGAGGGCTAGAAAATTGACTTTGTAAAGGACTTAGCATTCAAGAATATTTTGCATAAGAACTAGCAAGATAGATGGGTTCACAAGGAAAAGTACTTTTGCTGTCTAATTCAGTAGGTCATAATTTCACTGATGGGTAAGTGTTCTCTATTTCAGTACTGTGACTTTGCCAATATGCTAACATTTCTTCTGTTGCTCCCTACTGTTCCTGTACTAGAATTCAAGCTGCATTGGCTTCAGTGCATGCAGATATTTCCACACAGATGTGTGTAGACTTCAGTAAATAGCTCTGCTTTGTAGTTAGAAGGGGGTTCTAGAAATAGTGGGAACCAAACATTGTTAGGTCTCCCATAAACATGGAGTATGTTAGTGGTTTTTGTGTTGTCTTTCAGCTTAATGAGTTGAAAGTCCAGAGAGATGAGGAAAAGAGGGACAAATTAACAGTTGAAAGGCTATGGGACTAACCACAGAATGCTTTCATATTTCTAGATTTCATGCTTATAGGCACTATAGAAAGCTAATTTCAAATGTACTCATGTTTTGAGATTTGAGCTTTGGATAAATTCTTCAGTATCTAATAGGGATAAACTCATACTGTAGGTAACTGTTCCTCCAGCACAAAAGTTTCCCTGTCCCTCCTGCCTGCCTGTTTTCACAGCTTATCAAGTTAATGCATCTCTGAGGTTTCAACCCTCTGTCAAATCTGCCTGAAACTGACTGAGAAATTCAAAGCTAGTGGGATCGCAGAAGGGACTACTGAAAAGTGCGCATATGCAGATATGTGACATCTATAAACTTTTTCTTTTTTTCCCTTCTTAGATAAGACAGCTAGAAATTTGGATTGATACCTCTCCATTTTTTTTTTTTAAACGTTGTTACTGACCTTTTGAGCTGAGCATGCTACAGTTTTAGAGCACCTACCAAGCACAATCAGAATTAAACCTAAGTTTCTGGTATAATTGTTCAGAATATTGTTAATACACTACAGCCAAAATAAACATTTTGTAATGCAGGGGATCTTAATATCTTAATATTCTTGAGGGTTGTGAATGTGACACATCCTGCTTTACGCTGAAGAATATAGTACCCAGAAATATGGGACTTATATTAGTCTATTTAGAATGTGTTGTATTAGTATGTTAAAGCGTTCCATTTTGCAGTGAACTGAGATTCTGACTTTTGGTTTGTTGTTTTGTTTTCAAAGACAGTTTGCAGAAAATGAAACAAATGAGGTGAATTTTAGAGAGATCCCATCCCATGTCCTATCCAAAGTATGCATGTATTTCACCTACAAGGTCCGCTATACTAACAGCTCTACAGAGATTCCTGAATTCCCAATTGCACCTGAAATTGCACTGGAACTTCTGATGGCTGCAAACTTCTTAGATTGTTAAATAAAATAAATTATAATTAAAAAAATGTAAAACTTTTTTCAGTATTTAATACATGTAGTTCAGTTAGTAACTTTTTTCAGATAGCATGTTGCGTGTGTGCTGTTGAGAACTGTAAAGTTCACTGCAGAGGCGATTGCCTACAGTCCTTTCGCATATAGCAATCATTCAGTTGAAGTTTGTTTTGCTGCTTACACAAATAAGGTCCTTTTCACAAACTGAGACAAATAAACAAATATGCCAATTAGTAGATGGCTATGCCTTATCCTTTAGGTGTGGTAGAACTTTCTTTTAATACAATGACCATAGAAAATACTGGAGTTTAGTCTAATGCTCTCTAAAAGGTAATTATAGTTAAATATAAGTAGCTGATTAGGGTTTCTAACTTTTCTCTTATTGTTAAAGTTTCTAAACATCTGAACTTAATCTCCTTTGTAAGATAGGTGTCCTTTAGCTTAGTTATACTAACTAGATTAGAAGCGCCCTCCCTAAGGTTTGTATATGACAGCGATACTCCATCGAGGTTGAAAGTGGAGTATGTAGGAGAATGCTTAAGGCTCTTAATTTAAATCATAGTATAGACACACGTAAAGGTGTATTTGATACATATTTCTTTTATAACCTAAATTTTCCCCATTAGTAATTACAAATATTCAGGTCACCTGTCTGTACAGTAAGACACTGATTGTACTGACAGTGGCTTTTAAGGGGGGGAAATAACTGTTACAATCTGTGTATATTATCTTCTGTATAACACATAAGGTTATTCTTAATGAACTTAATCACTTGACCTGATACGGATTTTATATGGTTTCAGTTACAGTTTATTTCCATTGTTGTGATTGGTTATATAAAGTCTGTATTTAATCTTTAGAATAGTAGTCATTTAGATTTTGTAACATAGCAACTGAAGAGATAGCAGCTTTCCTATCTTTTACCTCTTCCTCGACCTCTCCCTTGTATCCACAGAAAAAGACCCTGAAACATGGAGGTCTTTTATATTTGAAGGAAAGGGCATTAAGCAGATGTTTAAGGAGCTGTTTTATAAATTTCATAGGTATTTCCAATGTTTTTACAAATATTTTAGGGGAAAAGGATTGGCAAGCCACTGACATAGTACTAGAGTGGAATACATCATCTCTTGGTAGTTCCTGCTGGTAGTTGCCTGTACTATCAGTTCTTTGTTCAAAACAAGTTTCCATAAAGAACCAAAAAAATAAAAATAAAAAACCCCAACCCAACAAACCTGAGACAAGAAGTTGCTTTTTGTTCAGCCGCAGCCTGAAGAACCCTTCTGCCAAAATCATCTGTAAATGAGAATAAATCTGACGCATCATAAAAAATGATGCAAGAACAATGTAGTTAGCATTTCCATCAGCTGCCACTGCTTCAGCTTTGTTTTGATCAAGAAGCGGTTGTGGTCTTTCATTGAAAAATCCCACTGGCAGATGGTGGGACCTCTTTATTGATGTATTAGCTTATGGTGAATTTAGAGGGCTGAAACTGTCTTCTAAACCTGTTTGCCAACGTAAATACAACTTTGAAGAAATTTTTCTGGACAAAAACTAGTAACTTAGACTATGCAGTCTGCCCATGGAGGACTTCAGTTCTAACAAATGAAATTTTACTCTGGGCTCGAACAACGCTTGATAGACAAGCTGACATTTGTCAATGTGTTGATAGATTAGTTGACATTTATTCACATCGCATACTTTGGCACAATTTATTGTGTTTAATGTGGGGATGTTTATGACTAGATTGGTTTTGCACGATAAAGCTGAAGTGCATTGCAAGGCGATTGTCTGAAATCCTATGTTTTAAGCACTCTGGTCAGTGCTGTTAGTAACTCGTTTTCAAGAGCACTAAAAAGATAAACACAAACCAGAGGTACCCTGTTATGCTGCTTTTGTTAGAGCCACTAGAAATACCCTAAAAGGTCAAGGAATACCGACATGGATATTTTAGTCCCGACTACATTTCAGTCTGAGGGAGTCTTAAGTTCTTTGGCTATTTTTAATAGTCTTGAGGTTAATGATTTGAAGTTAAAAATTATTTAGTTTAAAATTGAGGTAAAAAGGATGTAATTTTTTTGAAAAAGGTGTTCCCCACCTTCCTGCCTTTTTAAGCATTCAAAAAAAAAATCTGTTAAAACACATTGCCTTTTATGATTTCATACTTCAGCAGTAAGGTAAAATAGCTGGTTTAGTTCTGAATAATAATTTTGTTGTTTTTCCTTCAGCTTAATGTATCATACAGTAGCTTTGAACACTCAGGAAATGCAGTAGTGTCCTAGCGCGCACTATTTGCAAAACCACCGGCTGTTAAATCTAACCTGCAGATTTCTATGGGGGAGGGGGGCAGAGGGAATTAGTGCAATTTCCGTGATAGTGATGTGGGTATGCTATTATCAGACAATTGGAAACTTTCAACACTTAACCCCTGAGTTCTAAATAAATTTCAAAATTGAAAATTTTTAAACCTGTGTTTCTGTTGATTTATGACTTCCCGGAGCAAGGATTTATATATGGAATCATAATTTTCATGGCTATGTTGTGAGCAAATTGCTAATATAATTAGTGTTTGGGTAATAGGTTGTGAAACTGCATGTATAAAATTAAAGGGTATTTTTTTATAGTTCTGAAGAGTTTCATGGATTTACTGTGTTTAGATAATCTTTGTGGTCCTCTGAATTACAAGTATGTGAAATTATCAGAAACAACCAAGTACTAAAAAAGGATGGTATTCCTGAACAGCCTTGAAGGGGATATTTCGAACACTTTAGATGTCCTATAATACTCCTTATTTAGTATGTGAGTCCTGTATCTGGTGGTTCAAATTTTAAACCGAACAACTGATTTAGCCATAAAAACTTCCAGATTCTTTACTAACTGTAAGCAATGTGAAGAGTCCTGCTGGGTTATGGTTTTTCATCATTTGAGTACATCTAAGCTGCTGAAGAAGTCTCTGACGGTCTCCAACGTGAAACAGTCTGTGCGTCTGGAACAGTCACAACTCCGGTCCACAAGACATGAAATTGCTCTTTGGTTTTGAGGTTGAAGAAAGGAGGATTCACTATCAGGATTCACCGTGCCATTATATTCATCAGCTGCGTTCAACATGATATCTAAAAGGCATTTCTTAATTAATGGTAGTAAGTGTGGAAAGTTGGTTGCTTCTCTCTGCATTTTGTCGCTGTGTATCACATTTCACAGGCGTAAGTCGCAGCGGCGGTTATTTGGTTTTTTCACCCTTTCTTCCTCTTGAAAGGGGTTTCCCAACACCTACCTAAATCTGTTGGCTTATGCAATAGATAAAATGAACAAGGAAATGAATGGAGCAGGAAAGTTAACTTTTCAGTCCATGTTTTGTGTCCCTAGTTTTATTTATTTTGTTAAGTCTCAAAGGTTGCAGCATAATTTAAGAGAGTAACTGCTACTGCAGAGTCAACAGAAGGACAATGTTAGTGTGTAGGTACTAATGAGAAACAGCAACTTTCCTAGCTGAAAACTAAGGGTGGAGGCTGTGGTGTAAACTTTATTTCAACGACTGAATAAGAGAAAAATAGCAGGAACTCATTTTAAGATTGAGTGGATTTGGAAATTAAACTATTATGCTATTTTTTAAAGACAAACCAAAGCTTTGCAGTTAGCAAAAAAAGGCATTATGTAGTTTTTCCCATGGAAAAAGTTCAACTTCGAAGGATTTTTTGACAAATAATAAACTGGATTGGAGTTGGATTTCTTTTTAAATGTAGCTTATTAGGTAGCAATTTTATGAGAAGACACCAATGCTGTGAACTCATGTTGCACAATTGGAAGAGCTAGAAAAGAGCACATAGTAGATTTCGAGACTATTATCAGTCACCTATGAAGCTTATCTGAGTGTCATCACTAGGGCAGCACAGAGAAAAGAACGGAGTTTTTATCAATTCAAGTTTTAACAAGTGTTATATGGCATGAAATAAAGCTTTGAGTATGTTGCATCTAAAATGTAGGTTGTGGTGCAATGTCTCTTCTATGGGAGAAATGTCACTAAGATTTAAAAAAAAAAAAAAATATATTTCTCTTTGTCATTGCCATGTTACTGTTTTATGTTTACAGAATCCAGGATTTTCCTCCCACACTGTGTGGGAGGAGAATCAGAGATGCAAGATCGCGATTGTTCTTTGAAAAATTGAGTACTACAACATTTTATCCTATTGAACTTATGTATTCAGACAGTTTTCAAGATGTTAATCGTGTAAGATTGTATAGCCTCACTTCTTGAGGGTAGAATTGGAAAATTAAATTAAAATTGCCCCTGAAATATGTACTGCATTTTAGATTGGTGAAAGTAACAACCTGAGAGTTTTTAGCTAAATTCTTACTGTATGGTGATAAAGTTACTGGGTTTTGGGATAGTTTTGTGAGACGAGTTTTTTGGGAATATGGGCATGGATTAGTGCTCCTCCTTATTTCTTGGTTGCCAATTTCTTTCCTCAACTAAAAGTTACTTTGAAGTTAAAACCAAATACTCTTAATTCCTTTAACGCTAATTCAAATTTAAAATTGCCTTTTCCGATGAGAATTCATAGCTAAGGCTTTTCTTCCCATTAAAAAAATACTATTGTTATCTTATTTGTACTTACAATAGAAAACCTTTATCTCCAAAATCATCACTACACAAAACCATAAGTAATACATGAGTCATGTCTTAGGTTGCTATAAATTATTGTTACTCTGTCTAGTAAAACAATGGGATACTTGTTATGCAGGTTAATTCACTCTTACATAAATAGTTCTCAGTTTTGGTTGGTATCACCAAGCCGGAAAAATATCAAGAATCTAAATGCATTTGGCACAAAGGATTTCTCTTTTTATATAGGGAAAAACTTCCCACATTATCTTACTAAATGGACATACAATGTTTTCCAGAAATGACACTCCATTTGAGTCAGAATTACTCATAGCAAACTACTTGAAACATGTAAATGATACATCAATGTTACACTAACATTTAAACTGCTTTCAGATTTGTCCTAGAGCACTTGAATAATTAAAAATATTTGACTTGTAACAAATGACTATGATTTATCAAGAGAACTGTCTGAATATACTTAGCTAAAATAGTCAAGTAACGGCTCATCCATTGTGTTTCCATAACATAGTTCTGTTTCATGGTAGTCATATCCCAAATGAAGTCTTGTCTTTCCTGACAAGAACATTAAATAAACAAATGCAGCCCAACAGGCTGGGCCAGTGTCGCCTCGGCGCACAGGCCTGCAAAACGAAAGTCTGCGAGGTCTGTAAGTAGAGTGCGGGGCCCGGCGATGGCAGCATGCAGTCTGATGGGCACATTCGCTTCTCGTCCCTCGGGAGCGGCCACAGCTTACTGCACAGCTAAATTACACCAGAAGCTTCTTCTCCAGCATTTTTGTCTTGCTTCTAGACTAGCAAGGCCAAACAGCTACTTAATTTCAAAAATTCCTTATCAGTATCTTCTTCACTGGTTACGAAGTCAGAGTCACTCCATGTATTCCTAATAACAAAATCAACCAGGTGTTCATATGCTTCTTGGGCTTACCTGAGAAGCCTTCAGTTCACAGGTTAAAAACCAAAACCTAAATTATGGTTATATTTCGATATTAAAGGTATTTATTATCACTGAGCAGAGTCTGAACTCTTGTATTTGATAGACAGTGATCTACCTGCACACATGGGCGCTGGAAACAGATGCTTTTATTGTGGAAGAACTTTTAATAATTACATAACCCTGCACTTTTTAATGAATTCATCTATTTTGTTGAGTATAGGTCCTACACAATCCTCGCTATTTTTTTTTTTTTTTATAGCTTTTATCTTCATACGTGTTTATCATCTTTACAGTGTTTATAAGAGTTAGAGGATTACTGGTGCCAAAAAACACAGCTTGACAATTACTACAAATTGGTAGTTACAGTGTGTTACTAAAGGAGGCAATTCCCCTCCTTTCCCTGGCCACGTCCTTCTTCTTCCCCGGCCATAATTGTAACAACTGTGTGTCCACAGAACAGGAGAGATTCTTTTTTCTGATCTGATGGGAAATTATTTCAGTAGTTTAGTCTTGCTCTGGATAAGCTAAAAGCCACAGATCACGTGGTGACTCTAAAATTGTCAAATCCTATACAAGAGAAGAAACGGACACATATGACAGCTGAGAACAGGATGACCCTCTTCTGCGCATGCTGCACTTGTGACAGATCACAAATAAGGGGAAACGTTTCCCTCAGCCTCCGTTCATCCCTTTCAAAGCCCTGGGATGGAAGTGCAAATGTGCCTGTTACTGCCCAGGACTAAGTAAGATAAAAATGGAACAAGCCATTGATGGACAAAGCTACATAATCACTAAGGAATAAAACAACAACGAAATGTCAACAGGTCAAAGACATCTTGCACATTTAGGTTATTTTTAATTTTTAGCTATATATGCATGTGCTTTTGCATCCTCAATATAATCTTGTCTTGGTTTGATTCTGCATCTTTTACTTGCATAATGCAGGCAGCGCTTCCTGCAGGTGCATCAAGCTTGTGTTTATCAGAAGATCTCTGTTCCACCGACATTTTGAACTTAGTGCCCTTCCTGAAACTGGCAGGCAGGAGTGGAAGGAGAAGTTGGTGCAAATCCTCTGAGAGGTACGTTGCCCTCCATGCTGGTGAGGTGCGGCCTCCTGGCACTGCAGATGATGGTTGCTATGCCCCTGGAAGTTAACATGACGTACAGTTGACTTCTGTGTGAGGAGGAGATAAGATAGAAAGCTGAAAAAGTACAGTTGACACATAAAAGAAATTAAGCCCCCATGTTATTATGGTGGCAGAAATTGTAAAGAAGCGGCCAGTGCTAGTTCAGTATGTACAACAGTGATACAGGGAAAAAAAAAAAAAAACAAACAAAAAAACAAAAAAACAAAAAACGAGAGACAACAAAAAAAAATGTTTGCTAATGTTTGAAAGCATTATGGGTAACAGAGGGAGTGGAATATAAAATTATAGGGACCCTAATCAAGAAACCTTATTTGACCTTTGTAAAACTGCCTAGATAAATCAGAAAATTATCTAATAAATGCAGTTTGAACATTAGTTGCATTTTTCCTGTAAATGTAAGGTAATGCAAACTCTGAAGAAAGTGGATTTTTAGATCAAATTCATGAATATTTACAGAAACAATTTTAGTAGGAGATACAATTTTCATTATTTGCTCTATGTTTTCGATACATGAGTCATAATCATGTATTTGATCAGATCAGTGCAAGACAGATTCCGAAATAACAAAGACAGATTAAATTCCTCTTACCCCTAAAGGTTTGAATATTGGGGACCTAGAACTCTGGGTCTTGAAGTCTCAGGCTGACTGGTGCAGGATCAGGCTGCGTTAGACAAATACTAAAGCTTTCTTTTTTAAAAACCAAACAACTATTGTGTTGGCTGTCTCTACACCTGCAACAGATGAGGAAGGGTTAACTGCACAAGGGTTTTCTTCTACATTTTGCATAGGTAAAGGCAAACACTGAAAGGAACAGCAAATTACAATATAACCAACTCCTTGTGAAATCTACCCACTCCGAGATTTTGGGCCTTTCATTGCTGAGATTACTGAATAACTTAGAACAAAGAATACTGTGAGCCATAACAAAATCAGGAATGGAACTGTATTTAGGGAAGAAAATACTGATACTTACATAAACTCTTCCTGGGAGTCTGCTAATAGTGTTTGTTTTCTAATTGTGCTTAAGGGATTGAATCCCTATGGCATTATGTACTGTACAAAAACACTTATTAAAAAGAACTCTCTGCAAGCCAGGTTACTGAGATATGGGGAAAAAAAACCAAACCAAACAAACCCAAACCACCACCACAATAAAACACAGGGATAATTCTCCAGCTGCCCCTGTTCCCATGATGATGATGAGCTAAAAATGTTGCCTATATATATTAGGCAATTGCATGACACTTAAAAAATACAAAGATGTGAGAACAGTGCTAAAAGATACCTTGGGTAGTCTTGTAAGAATAAACTCTACTCAAAGTGCATTTAGGGATGGGGGGATTCTCCTCACGAGTTTTAGCTGCAGAGTAATGCTTTAGTTTCTAACACATCCAGTTAAGTCAGGATGGGTAGTAATTTATTTGTGCTTTATTGTGTATGTGAAGGGTAAACTGCCCCTTGCTTTTCAGGCCTGCTATCCTCAGGAATGGGATTTGCAGCACAGATGAAGTTATCTCAGTAAGCAATATTTTAGTCCAAAATGTGGTACGTGCCTTTTTTTTAACATTGCAAAGCTCTGTGTGCTAGGGGAAAAAAAAAAAAAAAACAACAAAACAACTTCTGAAACATAAGGACAGTTAAAAGCTATGTTTTTTGCTAAGGTGGCTTTTCGTCCAGTGAACATTTTTCTTTATTACAGAGTAGAAGTCATATTTGTACTGATTACAGTTAGCTTAAGACTACAAAGCTGATCTCTCCATGCAAACCCAGCTTGCAGTCTATGAAGTGTGCTGGTATTCATAAGCTTATGCCCTTTTCATATCTTCTGACCTTGAACAGGGTTTTCTGGAACAGGGTTGAGAAACTGAATATAATGGACTGAAATCAGTTTTATCTTGCTGTGATTACATCAACACAGATAGTCAATATGTCCATGTTTATAGCCGAACACATGTCCATTGCTTAAACTTGATGTTCCTGCTATCTTTGTGGCATATGGCATTAAGAAATGTATTTTAGGATAAACATATGTTTGGATCATGCAAAACAACAACATCTAGTGAAACAGAAACAGCGACGTTCCACTTAATGCTCTAACAGCCCACGATAGTTCTGAAGAACTGCAGGAAAAAGAGACCTCTACCAGGTCTAAATGTCTACTTAATGCAATAAATCTTCTGCAACCTAAATGGTGGTGTGAAATCATAGAGTACATAAATACTGACTTCCAGGAAAAACACATATAGCAAGACTCTTCTGACTTAAGTGCTTTCTGAATGAAGTCATGCCATTTCTGAATGAGCAATGCCAGCTTGCACAGCGTCAGAAGCCCATAGTTTGTGACTGAGAATTGAGGTTGAATTTAGAGGACAAAAAGTATAGGATTTGGTATATATCACAATACATTTTCCATCCTTACTTTTGGTAAGCTAGTCTCCTTTCTAGTCTCTCTTGACACATAATTCCATCACCAGCAGATTCCCACAAAACCAAGAGGCCTGTTCCCATCTGCGGCCACCTCACAGGGTAAGGATACTCCTGCTGCCTTCTGTTCCTCACTTGAAGCAAACCTTAGAAGCCTGTATGCTCACTTTAACATCGGCAACACTGCTAATGCAGGATACAAGTTGGAAGCTGATGCCATGTTGTGCTGGGTTGTTGTTTTCTGCCAGTTAGCTGTTTTGAAAGTTGAGGATGCATAAAAATGTACCAGAAGTTATACCAGAACGCTTATAGGTAGTAGTAGTATCTTGCATCACACTATAAACAATAAAGAAAGTAGGCAGAACAACCCTTCTTTAGGTCTAAAATTAAAGGTAAATAAAAACTGAGAACAATTGTTCAGTAATGTAGTCGGATGCTATCAGTTAGGCATCTCTAAAGGAAAAATCAGGTGCTAACGATGGAGCAAAAGTGACCCAAGGGAATTCTTAACATCATCAGAAAAGTGTGGGTTCGAAGGGACAGAGAAAGGTACTTGGATTTCTGGAATGTAGAGAGAAAGCAGGGAGATGGAGATTGTAACAAGCTATAAAATCAGTATCTGTATTAAATCCTTGGCATGTCCACTAGGATTAAGAGTTTTATAGGTTTGCCTCTGGAAAAACATTTTGTTGGTTTATCTTGAGGATCCGTTAGGTCTGAAATACTATAGCTGGACTAACTCCTTTATGAAAAGTATTTCTGCAAGTTGCTTAATTTATTGATTGCGTGCAGGTTGCTTCTAGTGAGTGGCACTTACTTCATTTTCACCTACAGCTACCAAAAAAATCACCCAGTGCAAACGACAGCGCAATGTTCGAGTCCGGGAAAAGAAGATGTAGAATCCCCAAACGTTCCCATTTAAAGTACACCGTGCTTACTCCAGACCACCACTGCAGAAAGATCGGGTTGACTGAAGACCTGCGGCAGGGGGGCGCGGGGAGCAGAACGCGGCCGCTCGGC
>KL260128.1:4082-60345 GCA_000699545.1 Podiceps cristatus
CTGCCCAGAGAGGTGGTGGATGCCCCATGCCTGGAGGTGTTCAAGGCCAGGTTGGAGGGGGCCCTGGGCAACCTTGTGTAGGTCCAGGTCTGGAGCTTGGTGTCCCTGCACCAAGGGGGGGTTGGAACTCTATGATCCTTGGGGTCCCTTCCAACCCAGACCATTCTGTGATTCTATGATTTGCCTGGACTAGGACTTTTTATTTTCCCTTACTGTCAGTTAAGGTTTTGTAAAAGGAGAAACGATGTGCACATCGCATTCAGAAACTTTTTTTTTACTTTTCTAACTGTGGAGGAATGCAAATAGAATGTTCAGATAATTTTCTCTACTACATATTAATGAACAAGCTACTACACTACATACCAAATAAGGGATGTATTGAAATACAATGAAATTAAAAAAAAAAAAAAAAGCAGAAGACTGCAGTATGCATTTAATGATAGTAAACATTAAACATTCAGGATAGTACAGTCCCAGAAGAGAAAAAGTTTACATCAGATTCCCATGCACCTGCTGAAATGGGTAATATGTACACAGTGTTTTTTGATGCCTGATATAGATCAATACAAAAAAATAGCACCATTTCACATAATTTATATAAGTGTTGAAAATTGGTTTGGTTTTGTTTTGTTTTCTTCTCCTGCATCTCAGTTTTCAGTTCTTGTATTTTGTAGTAAAATCCTCTAAACAAAATCCATGTGGAACTTTCATCTTCCAGGCAGCTTGCCTGGTTAGCTGTACCAGTATCGGACAACTTGGAAGTCATATCTGCTGAAGATCTGTAGCCTGATATGTTGGAATATGATACTTTCAGATCTGCTGACTTCTTACTTGGGAAGCCACAAGTCAGCAGTATTAGCAGCTGGATCTTCCAGGCAGCTCACAAAATAAGTTACTAGATATGCAAATACAGGTCTTTTATACAAGAGAATTCCACTGGAATTGTGTCAAATTTGGTACTTTGATTTGTTTCAACAAGTTGGCATACATAATTTGTGTATCCTTAAAGCAAGAAGGAAATGGTTTTCATATAAGGGAAAACACTTCTTATGGTATTATTACAAAAGCTAATCAAGCTCGGTTTCAAAATAAGAAAAGTTTGTGAATGTGTGTTTGTGTATTTGGGGAGTTTTAAAATTTGTTTTGTTTTAATCCTACTAATACTGCAGGGCTGTTTCAAAGCTTAATTTCTCTGATAGACTAAATCCTGATAATTTCCAGCCCTGCACTAGATAATATATGTGTGGTCTTTTCCTCTTAAGTGATCCTCCTGTCAGTTTTCAGTCACTGTGGTGTATACATTTACTAAGCCGTTTTATATGTTCTTGGTCTTTTTGTAAGACTACAGAACTGGATCTTTTAATCTTCTCTTAGAAAGCACCTGCTCATGCCTCTTGTTGTCATCTCAGATTTTTCTCTATAATCACTTAGTTTAGCTACATCATTCCTAAATGTGTTTTCCCTTATCCGTACTTATTTGCAGGGTTTCACTGAGCATTTGTAAAATTTGTGCAATACATAGTACATATGTATCTATTGGAAATACCTCTCCTGGAAAGTTCTGGCATTAAAGTGAATCAGTCTTGATTGATCATGAAGGGGAACTGATAATACTGAATCTAATGAAAGACTGACTCACACGGTACTACTCTTAATCTGCACCTAGCATGAAGTTTCTCATTTTAACAAGACCTGTTTGATGCATCTCCGTTAGTCTGCCCTTTTCCTTTTGTATAAATTCTTACGCTGACCTTTCTTGTTTCCCACTTCACTAATTTTACGTGAAGCCACATAATGTCCTTTACTGAAGACGTGAGACAGATCTGTTTTTTCTCTGTCTATAAAGCAGGTTACGTTAAAAACCCCACCTACCTCCAACATCCATAGGTAGGATTTCTTTTCAGGCTGACTCCTATAGGAGCACAGCTGTCATAGTGCCAAATATTTCTTCTCTTGGTATACATGTTATGTCATCACAATCAACACCTTATCCACAGTATTCCCTGGTGGAATGGAAGAGAGATTTCTAACGGAGAATTCAGGGGTAAGAACTAGGGAGCAGGAACAGTATTTTTGGACAAGACATGGAATTAGAACTTGTGCCTTACTGGTTTTAGGGCTTTTTTTTCCTATGCCGTGTTTATAGTGTGTATATATATATATGTATGTATTATGGAGTTCTCACTTAAATCACTTCTAAAATGTTATTTTAAATGAATTCTTTTCACTTATTTTAGAAATTTCCTTTTCAGGATTAGAGTTTAATGCTCCTTGATACATTGTAATAGTGTAATTTGCCTGTGTGGGTTCTGATGGATTAAGCAGAAAACATCTCCAACCTCTTCGTTTTTGTGGACTGAACCTCTAGCTTATATATGGAGCAGACTTTACTACTTAATAGTTCATAGAAATCTAAAATAATAATCTTTTGAATGTGTTATGGTTTTGTGACTTCTGTTTGTTCTTTTATTTAAAAAATAGCTGTAAATTTATGCACAGTCTGAGGTGTCAGTGGAAGAGGTGATACCTTGTGTCAGTACTGGGAGTTTCTGACAGGGAGACAGTGCCCTTGTATCTCAGAATTTTATTGTCTTCAAATGCTTGTCTACTGGCTGTTCATTTACAATGTATTCATTGTATCATAAAATGAATTTGTATTTTATGACTTTCAGTTTAATTTCTTGTGGTACTAGTAACCATCAGAGAAGACGCGTACTAATTCCTCATTTAGCACTTTTAACATGTTGTATAACTTTTTCTGCTTATTTAAAGCTTAGTTTGAAAAAGATGAAGTCCAATGAGAATAAAGAAGAAAGACGTCAGTTTGTTATTCTGCTTTGAAAAGATTGAACTAGGGAATTTTAAGTCTGCCCTCTGGGTATTGTTCCAGTGCAGTGTCCACTGTGTCTATTCTGTGTAAACAAAAACCCAAAAATTAAAAGTGAGAGAGACCATTACTTTGGGATTATGGGAAGAAATCTTGTTAAATTAACTAGTCATCCTGCGGGGCAGAGGTGGAGGGAGAGGGAAGATAAGTTTACTTAGTAAAGGTAATAGGATCAATTAAGGCACTTGAACTTGTGCCACAGGATAAATTAGAACCAAATCCAAGGTGTTACGTATAACAACTCTTTTTATTGCACCTTTGTGCATAATGTATTTTAGAGTTTCCTTTGTATTTTGTATGAAGTTTTGATACCTTGAAGTCTGCTTTTGAAACAAAGCCAAAACTTCAAATCCAAACTACATTCATAAGAGATATGCAGATGACATCTGTATACTTCCATGTTTTCACAAAACATCATTGTTCCTTTATAATATGCACAGCTGCAGCCACATAGTAATCCTGTTTCAAAAAAAGGGCTGGTGCTTCCCGCTTCAGCAACAGATACTTCATCTCACTGGGTCAATGTCTCCTACAGTTGCTGTATAAGTAGTCATTTGGTGCTTTGATATAAACAGAGAAAGCTGAGAGGCAGAGGGGTTTGCCCTTAACATGTATAAATTTGTTATAGTATACTCTGATTTGTACAATACAGAACTCAGTACTTTGCTGAATTAATCTCTGAACATTGTTTCTTTTTTGGGGAACATAAATTGTCTGGAATTTGGAAGTCAGGGAAATTCAGGTTTGAAAAAGGTACAGTAATTATCAACCAGAGCAATTTAAGTTGCTGGACAAGTTCAGCCCTGTGAGGACCATCAGCCTTGGAAGAGCAGACCCTTGTCATGCTTAGGGTCGAATTTCCAGATTTCCAGATTTATTCTCCAAGTGAACAGTTTGCTGTGGAAGGCAGCATCAGGATTCACCTCAAAGGAGGTGATCTTTGTGTAAATCTTTCTCATCAGCACTCTGGTTTTGGATAACTACTGCACCAAATGACTTAAGTACAGATTCAAAAATAACTATCTTTATTTTAGTAGCTCCATGATCAGGGTTGCACCACAATTAAAGTTAAATTCAGCTTAACGTTTAAATCATTAAAGTTATTTCATTAATGAGAAATTTCGTGCTGTTTAATTGCAATTGGGAATGCATATAGTAAAAAAAGGAGGGAGATTTAACTATAGCTGCTGCCTCTATCTGTCTCAATTATCCAAATAAACAGTCTGCCTGTAATAAGGGGATAATATATTCCTAATGTGGAGGTAAAGTGGCCACATAATCAAAGAACAGGACTTATCTGAGGCCATAGTTGTGGGAGTTACAGCATTTTTTTTTTTCTCCAGTCATAAAGGGGTTGCTGTATCTGCCAGCTTGCTAGAGGATTTTTTAAAGTGCATTGACCCTCATATGATGAATTGAAGTGTTAGTGTTAGCTGTCAAGTGTGGAATTACAAATACTAAATGCTGCTTTTAGTGGTGATTCTCTCACGAAGTTAAATCATTAGTAGGTTATTTTTCTTCTAAAATTTTAAAGCCTGACTTAGTTGGGATTTTTATTTATTTTAAAAATAATTTTATTTGCCTATGTAAATTTCAGTAGGTGATGAACAGTAAAATGAAAACTTATATTATACTTACTGCTATGGTATGCACTAATTAGTGTGAACAAAGAAATGCAAATTCTTATCATACTAGATCCTTTAATATATCACACTGCATAGATTTAGAACAACTTCCTTGGATTCTTAGGAAAAATCACCAATGACGTAAAAAAATGGATAAAAGACTTGTCAAAATCACCAATGGATAAATTTTGTTTAGTTGAAGTTGACTACAATTTCAATGACATTGCTGTGGAGCAATGTCTTTCCTCTGAGAGGAAATGTCTTTCCTCTTTCAAAAGCTCACTTTTGAAGTGAGCTCCAAACCAACAGATTCTGTATATGCAATGGCTGGGTCAGGAGAACAGTGCGAGAATGGCAAAGGTGAATTTGGTCATGGGTGTTTCTTCAGTGTTTTAAAGTCCTACTGTTTTAATTTTTACCATAACTTCCTAAGGAAAGAAAGCTTATCTTCTATGTATGTGTGTGTACCAATATCTGTTGAATCTTTCAGCCAGTTTCTGCAAAATCTGACAAAATGCTAAGCATTTCAGAAATAAGTAGTGCCATAAAACCAGGCAGCTGGGTAAGAAAAGTCAAACTGTTGTTAGGGCCTTAGTTGAAGGAAGGGCAAAGACTTGTGGTGGTTGTTATTGAGCACCGTATATTAACTCTAGAATACAGAGTTAGGGGAAAAATCAGACTTTGTTAATTTAGCTACTTAAAGAATTTAAGTTAGACTATTTAAGTTTCTGAGAAGAAAAATAGCTGTGCTGCGGGAGTTCTGTAGGGATTGTTCGTACAGTCTGTCTCCCTGAATCTCAGCATTTTGACAGGCCTGCAGGCTAATCAATGGAGCTGGAAATGAATCATACTTCCTATGTTATGTTTGAGTAGAAAATCCATATCTTCTGACTTCCCCTTGCAAGGCATATGAGTTCTTGAAGAAGAGTGGCTGAATTTATTAACAAAGGTGTGGATATTAGTGTAATGAAATAGGCAGGTCAAAAGACAGAAATTAATATATCATGTAGTAATACTTTATAGCCATAATTAAGTTTAAGAACCCATTCTATTAGCTTTACTTTAAAAAGCTTCCAGTCTAAAAAGAGTTTAAAATAAGGATCAAGAGCTTTTAGAAAGTATAGTGATTACTGTGTAGATTACACAATGTTTCTTTAAAACAGATTATGCATAGTATGTTGAATGATAGTTTTCAGGTTCCAGCTTTCCTATTTTAGAACTGCTAGGATATCAGTATTCAATTCTATGAGAAACTCAGTAGTTCAAAGCAAGTCTTAAAAAAAAAATCTTTTTAGGAGGAGCATTTATTTTTAAATGATCAGATTGTTTCAGAAATTTCTTAAATAATTAGTTGCAATGAAAAGACAAAACATTCAATTTCCAAGGCTATAATGATATAATCCAACATTACTTGAAAACTGCTCTGTTTTTTCTGAAAGTATGTATCATCAAGTTGAATGTTGTTTTGCAAAGTACTGCATTTTAGAACAAAATAAAAAAAGTTTCTTTGTACTTAAATTCTATTAGAAAATTGTGGTGGTATGGGTGGCTTATAAGATTTTGAGTTTCATGATAATGGCTGTTTTTTACATATCTATATATACATATGTGTGTGTGAATGAACTATTTGGATGAATCCACCTTAGCATTCAGATCAAGAGCACACTTTTGAAGAAACCCTTCCCATTGTCTCCAACTAACTTTGCTTTGACTTGCCTCACAGAGCACCCTCAGACTGTGTAAATGCAACTGAGAGCAGAGCTAGTCTGAAGCAGTACCTCTTTCCAAACGGCAGCACCATAGGCACATTCCCAGCACTGATTGTGTTGCTCTACAAAACTTGTTCCTGTGGTGCTGTGCTACCTGCTAATGTTGACATAGTTACTGTGTAGCTAAAAATGCCCTTTTCCAGGGTTGTTTTGTGTAAATGTAGTAGGAAACATGAATTGAATCTGTCTAGATTTTTTTTAAAAAAATAACTTTATATCCCCATGTGCACTTTCTAAACCCAGAAATTCCCCAATACTTTCTACCATTATGATAATTCTTGAATTTAAAACAGATGGACCTAGCTTGTGAAATTACCAGATGGGTCATTCTAAAATGCTGTTCTGGAGTCTCTTTCTCCCCAAAGGGTAGAACACATTTTCTGCTCAAGCTAGTTTGATTTCAAGTCTTGAGCTGTGCATTGTGAAAGGCTATTATTAGCAAGCTTGTCTTTCAATTTTGTCCAACATTGATTAAGCACTGAGCAATATAGTTTTATTTTAATTTCAGTGAAAATATGAACTATTTTGATGATAGCTGTCGTGTACATATTTCTGTACCACTTTTGCAATTCCTTAAGTGTATGTGAAGATCAAACAATATTTTTAAAAAAATCTGAGTCTATCATAGTTTATCATAGCAGTATATTAAGTAACAATTTCAGGTTTTTGGTGGGTAACCTAGAATCATACTGGAATAACTATGCAAAATGTGGAGCCTTTCATGTCCAGCTCTGCATTTGCAGTAATGAATTTGCTGTTCCTTGAAAAAAAAAAAATAGGAAAATATTAAGCAAAATGTTTGGAAGGGGAGCTACAGATACTTTCAAGTTATACTTGCCTAATTTGGCCTGTCTGCTTCCCAGGGAGTTCTGTTTAGCAAATCTTTGTTTGGCCAAGGCAGACTGTTGCCTGCTGCAGGCTGAGATTTTAACTAAGAAAATTTGATTTCTCAGTTAGAGTTTTCATGTCTTTTTTTGTTATTACTGTCTTCTGCATCTTGTGATAGGATGATACTTGGTTTTGCCCATACTCTGTAACTTAAATGTTAAACTAGAATTATTACCAACAGCATAATTGTCAGTTGTGTGTGGTTAAACTTTTTATCCCAAATTACAAACAAAGTCAAGAAGAGTTGTACTATAAGGCTTAGTGCTGCTAGAATGAACTTCAGGGTTAGAGGGGAAGAAAGATAGAGAATAGAGGAGCTATCAGGAAAAACGGAGTGAAGCCATATAGAGTTTAAGTTTAGTTGTTCACAAATAGACCGATAGGTAGAAAAATTACATGGATATTAAGTGTAATCTGTCAAAGGAAGCTACCCCACCTATAAACTATGAAGACCTTTAATACAGCAATTATGCTAAGTTGTTGTGAATTTAAAATGCAAATCTGAACTTCCATATGTATGAATCCCATGGCTCTCTCGTACCAAAGAATGGAGCTAAGAGCACAGAGAAGGTGGCTTTAGAGGTTTCTGGCAGCCAGTAAGACAACCTATTTTGTAGCAGATGTCTATGAAAAATGGTGATTAGGTAGAAGGAGGAGCAGAAGATGTTAAACTGTATGTAACAGAAGGTTACCATTGTAGACAGTATGATGGCAGTTGTTGGTCTTGGTGGCAGAAATGAACCATGAAATCGAAGTCAGATAATGCCTTGTTTGCATTGTCATTTTTGCATGTTGCAATTTCTTTGCAAACTTTTTTTTTTTTTTCTAAATTGTTGGGAGGTAATGATCTGCAGTTTGTGTCCTTGCTCATCTGATCACTACTTTTGATTTATTGACTTTAATTATGGTTGCATATGCATTTTCTCTGCTCTTAAATCTGTTTTGACTTGTCAAATGATTCTGGTTATGATTAAAGTTTTTACTTTCTTAATATTAGTTTATTGTAATTTTCTGAACATGGCTGTCAAAAAGTATTATTTCACTATTGCAAGCTATTTAAAATTGATTGCAAGGAAACTATGAAATATGAATAAACCTCAGAAAGGTTAGTAGATGAAATGAATTTTCAGTGCTTGGTATGTGATGATTTCTTTATCTGTGGTTTATTTAAAGTTTTAAAGTAATGCAGCATGCTCTTTGCTCACCTTATTGAAAAAGTGTTTTTAGACACAGTTTTAAAGAATGCTCAAATTTTGATTCAAATTTATTTTTATAAAATTACTTGACATTTTTGATACACTGCTTTATTGCCAAACAATTCAAGAAACTAACACTTTTCCAGTAAATATCTGTGTGGACCTCAGTTTCTGAGAATTGCATAACTGGTTACAATGTAAGAAAATAACTCTTCTTGCATTCAAAGAAAAATGACCAAACCTGCTTAAGACAGCAAAACCTAACACTGTACTTCAGGAAATGTTATGAAATTGAAGGACAGTCTTATACCTTATCCTTGGTACTGCCAGAGACATGTAATAATTTGGAAACACACTTTATGGTATTAGTGGATTGGCTATAATATCTTATTTCAAAGATCATTTCAGAAGCCTCTGAAAGTATTTACTTATATTCAGTGTTTTTGGTAGTAAAAATTCTGCAAGCGTGGATAACTAACAACGAATACTTTTCTTTGCATGGTGAAAGGTATCAAATGAACTGTGTTTGGATTTTTCTTCCAGTAACACCTTTATTTCTTGCACTTCATTATGAATGGAACCAAGTCTTACCTTTTCCAACAGATGTTGGAGGCGTAGAGCAGCAGTCCCTGGACTGATTATCTTTGTTGATCTGGTATTTTGGTACTTCTAGAAGCTACTGACAAAACAAGTTTTCAGTAATGTTAAATTACTTCTTGTGGTAGTTATTTGCTATCTGCCAAAGGGAGCTATTAAGCACTGAGCAAAGCAAAACTTCTGGTAAACTGTATTAAAATAGCCCTGTATATGTGTTGTTTTACTAAGCTTAAGCTTCACTACTCAGTTAGATACTCATACTCCAGGCTCTCCTAAAATTGGAGACTACAGGTATGAAACTATTAGACTAGTTTTCTGGTATGAAAAGTCTATGGCCTTACATTGCAAACATCCTTTTCACTCTGTCCTTTCCAGCAGTTACCGTTAAACTGATAATTGTCTCTTTTTGTTTTTCACATAAGAATTAAATATCTTTGTTGTTGCCAGGCGTGGAACTACTAATTTAGCTGAAAGTATTCTGCAGGTTGCTTATTTGGATAATTGCTTTGCCTTTGCCACTTGGTTCCTCCTACCCTTGTTTGATCTTTCTGCTTAATCCAACATAAATTAGTGAGTAGATACACACAGTATTTGTAAAAGTAATAATAAAAAATTCCAACATCAGGTTGATGTAGCTGTTTCTTGGTTTCTGTGATTTTTATGAATAATACAGCTGTGACTTCATTGCTAGAATAACTTTTTTTTTTTTTTGTTTGCCATCATTACTCACGTTGCTGACAATGAGAAATGTAACTGGGTCATCCTATCAGTATTATTATGTTAACCAAAATTTTCCATTTCTAGTTAAGGGAACATACACAGGATATTTCCGCTATGCCAATAAATGGTACAGTTAATTTTGTTGATGGATACACTAAAGTGCAACTGATAACATAACACTTCTTTCTTTTGTTTGTGTGTCTCTTCATGTTACTGTTGCTGAAGAAAAAATATCTAAGGCTTGTTCTTGGTTCTTCCAAATAAATTATGATAGTATTTTATAAAAAATAACTATGAATAAGATAAGAGATTTGATTGGGGTCCTTTTCAAATTCAACACTTGTGAAAATACTCACGTAGCAACAATTACTTTTGTTATGCCTGGGTGTATGTGTTCCCATACTTTTCTCCCTCCCACTCTGTTTTGATGCTGTTCTTACTGCTGAATAGGTCTTTCCACCTAACGTTCTCCCTGAGAGAGGCATCTGTCTTAGAAGCTCTGGCACTATACTAAAAATATGTAGCACTAGGACTCTTATAAAAGCCAGCATTCCATTTGTAAGAATAAATGGAAAATTTAAGAAAATAAAGCAGCAGTGATTACAGTGAGTTCTCTCTGATATAGCAGAGTAAAATTTTAGCTAGATATTATGGAAATCTAAGCTGTTACATGACAGTTTTAAAATTGGTAGCTTTTAAGTAATGGTATCTATAAAGAGAGTACTAGCTAGAAAATGGCTTTAAAGTTTTAATAAAAGACAAAATCTGAAACATACAATGTGGATAAATATTCTGTTTACTTTAAAATGTTTCATTCTAGAAATTAAATTTATTTAGTTAAATCTATTTGTTCATTCAGCCTCTTCACCAGGACTAGTAGCAAGAATAAAATTCTTCTTGGACATAAGACGTATTACTCTCACTGGAAATCATTTGAAAACATTGAATTCTCTTACTATACCTCAAAAATCTATATTATTAATAGAATAGAACAGAATATTTCAGTTGGAAGGGACCTACAATGATCATCTAGTCCAACTGTCTGACCAATTCAGGCTGATCAAAAGTTAAAGCTTGCTGTGAAGGGCATTGTCCAAATGCATCTTAACATTGACAGACCTGGGGCCTGGACCACCTCTCTAGGAAGCCTGTTCCAGTGTTTGACCACCCCCTCGGACAAGAAATGCTTCCTAATGTCCAGTCTAAACCTCCCCTGGCACAGCTTTGAACCATTCCCATGCCTCCTATCACTGGATACCAGGGAGAATTGCTCAGCACCTCCCTCTCCTCTGCCCCTCCTCAGGAAGCTGTAGACAGCAATGAGGTCACCCCTCAGCCTCCTTTTCTCCAACCTAGACAAACCCAGAGTCCTCAGCCGCTCCTCACAGGACATGCCTTCCAGCCCTTCCACCAGCCTGGCTGCCCTTATCTGGACACATTCAAGGACATGAGGTCACCCCTCAGCCTCCTTTTCTCCAACCTAGACAAACCCAAAGCCCTCAGCTGCTCCTCACAGGACATTCCTTCCAGCCCTTTCACCAACTTTGTTGCCTTCCTCTGGATGCGTTCAAGGACCTTCACATCCTTTTTAAATTACGGTGTCCAGAACTACACACAGTACTCAAGGTGAGACCTCGCCATTGCTGAATACAGCAGGACAATCACCTCTTTTGACTGGCTGGTTATTCTGTGTTTGATGTACCCCAGAATGCGGTTTGCTCTCTTGGCTGCCAGGGCACCCTCCTGACTTGTGTTGAGCTGCTGTCGACCAGCACCCCCAGTTCCCTTTCTGCAGGGCTCCTCTCCAGCCACTCCCCTCCCAATTCATATTTGTGCCTGGCATTACTCTGTCCTAGGTGCAGAATCTGGCATTTGGACTCGTTACATTTCATCCTATTAATCGTTGTCCAATAGTCCAATGCTATCCAGATCCCTCTGCAAGGCAACCTGTTCCTTGGTGACCAGTCACCAGCCAGATGTAGCCCCATTCAATACAACCGTTTGAGTTCTGCTGTTCAGCCAGTCCTTTGCCCAGCGCTCTGTGAACCCACTCATCCTGCAGTTGGACAACTTGTCCAGAAGGATACAGTGAGAGACAGTATCAAAAGCCTTACTGAAATCCAGAAAAACTACACCCACCACCTTCCCTTCATCCACTAGGTGGGTGACCTTATTGTAGAAGGATATCAAATTAGTTAAACAGGACTTTCCCTTTGTGAATCCATTTTGACCTTGCCTGGTGATTGCATTGTAAACTCATAATTTATATACCTTTTAATTAAAATAATTAGAGTTTGGTAATCATGTAATTGCCATGAAGTAATATGAGATGATATTTTAACTGAGATTTTGATAGCTTGAAAATGTGAAGATCTAAATGCTGTAAATGAAAAAGAAACACAAATTGATTTAAAGTTTTTCTGTTATACCTTTGATAAGTTTTGTCTGTTACTGAGCTGAAGAAACTTTTTACTCCTAAGCATTCAGGTTAAAGTGCTCTTTTTTTTGTTAGAGTTGAAGTCAGATTTCCTTCAGTACTTCAGAAGAATGGCTGACAGCTTTCTGTACAAAGAATCATTAACTGATTTACATGAAGTTGAACTATGAATTTGAACATGAAAAAAATTCTAGATGACAAATGGTTATTTAAAGTAACCAGAAAGCTCAAGTCTCTTCTATCTTTTGAGACCTATTATCGGTATGAAAATCTGTATTATATTCAGAAATAATAAATGTCCTGGTGGTTAGATAATCAGATCGCTGGACAGTGATACTTCCTTGCAAAATATTGGCCTATAGTTTTCAAATGTTTAAGCATCAGACAACAAAGCTGTCATAAAATAAGTAATGTCATCTTTATATAGAACATTTGGATGGTTCTTCTCAATTAAAAACACATGTTGTTTCATGACAGCTTTTCTTCCTTCCTCATTTAGAAACTTAGTGCAAGGCCTCAGTTTCACCTTTTACATCTGTAAGAAGTGAAGAATATTTTATATTGAATGTATTGCTTTTCTTTGTTGATACTGATCTGTTAATAATTGATCTTAGCTTCGTAATATGGCCTTTTCATTTTTAAATCTGCAACCTCAAAGTAGTGAATTTTCATTACTCTAAGGGAGAAAATCAGCAATGAAGAACTGGAAACGTATGTCTGCCTGTCCTGTCTGTACCTCTTTCTTTCATGGAGGCTTTTTTCAGGTAACAGGGTGAAAGGGAAGGAAGTTGGGCTACATAGCAATACTGGGGTAAGAGTAGATTGGTGCTATTGGGTGACAGACTCTCTTTATGGAGTCAGAGGAAATGCAGGCTTGATCATTACCTTGGTTGTATATTTCTTCTTCAGTCGTTTCTGTTATATTTTAAGTCAAGATTGTTTAAGTGTTAATTAAATGTTTGTCCTCCTATACACAGAGAGATTTGAATTAATTGTTAAGCATGTTGTACTTTTGTTAAGTCTGCTGTTTAGTGCAGAGGAAATTGTACAGCTTTTTACAAACCATTTTTCTATTTGGATATTTGGCATGAAATAGAGAAAATCTGGTTTGCTGTTGTTTTCATCAACTGCTAGGTAAGATCTACCTTTTATGCCTTAAAATGATGTTTTGTGTATCTTCTTAAATGGAGGTTACTGAGGATAGCCTTGTAAACCAGCATACAGTCCTATATTCAGAGCTTTCTTTTTACCTTGAAAAATGCCTTTTAAAAGCTTGGATTTAAAGCTATGTGATTCTGAAAAAGACACTTTGCCAGTTACAAATTTTTGGAAAACTTCTGTGAATGAGAGAATAATGCAACTTTTTGTTTTTACTCTTATTTTAATGGTTCATGCTTGGGATAGCTTTTCTAGAAAAAACTGATTCTATCTCCACTTTCATGCAGCCTACTTTGCTGTAACGAGTTTCATTGATATATTTGTATGACTTAGGAGTGTTATGAGGAACTGCTCTGAGAGAACTTTGCATACTTTTTATGAGTATGTGTACCTTATATTGAAAATTACAAAACAGGTTGTTGTGGTTTAACCTCAGATGGTGACCCAGTACCAGGCAGCTGCTCACTACTCCCCCCCTGCTCAGTGGGGTGGGGAGGAGAATTGGAAAGAAAGGAAAACTCATAGGTTGAGATAAAAACAGTTCACCAAGACAGCAAAGAAAAATAAAATGAAAATTATATTATATATTAACAATGATAACAATAACATATAATGATAATAGAATATATAAAACGAGCACATTAAAATGCACAATTTCTCACTGCCCAATGACCTGATGATCAATACAGCCCATCGTAAGCAGCAATCTCAGAGCAATACCAAGAACAATTTCGGAACAGCAATATTCCCCAGGAAACGACCTTGGAACTGCAAGTTCCAGGGAGACCAAGCAATAGAATGAACAGCTAAACAAATGAACAAAAGCACAAATGAACAGAAGGCCCCTGACCCACTGGCCAACCCTCACTTCTACTGGGCATGACGTCTATGGTGTGGAACACTCTCGTTGGCCAGTTTGGGTCAACTGTACTGGCTGTGCCCCTCCCAGGTTTTTGCACCTGTGCATTAGCAAAACCTGGGAAGCTGGAAGATGTCCTTAGTCACTTAGCAGCAACTAATAACCACTGTATTAGCAACATTCACCATATACTAAATCCCATACTAAATCCAAAACACAGTAGCTACTGGGAAGAAAATTAGCTCCATCCCAGCCGAAACTAGGACATGGGTATTTTCTTGGTACCTTTACAAAAAAAATTTGAATTCTTTCATGATCCTGATCAGTCATCTGTAAAGAGTGTTTTTTATAGTACGAAACAATTATATAGCGCTGTCAGAGCATAATGAAGTACGCTGGTTTTGTTTAACTTCTTGATTACATCCTCCTATTTTGAAATTCTTTCTACTGTTTTCACCCTTTTTGAACTAGCAGCCTGTTATAATCATCAGTCTTCAGAGAATTCCTATTTTCTTCAGCTTCAATTACATCCTTAAAGTGTACACACAAGGTTTTTTTTCTTACGGTGATTGACAGTTATCATGGAAACAGTTTGAATATATTGATCAAATATTTTTCACATAAGTTAATTAAAATCTAAATCATTTGTAGACTTTGCATAGGAATGCACTGTCACACTGCTGTAGAAAGGAATTTAGACTATAGTTAAGGTCATGCTGCAGGATACCATTTCTTCAGCAATCCTTGATGTTTACATTTCCAATTTTAGTTTGTTCTGTAAAACTTTATATTGAGGTAACATCTTATACGATACTTTGAAAACATTCATTTATATCCGCATTTTAAAAAGAAAAGGACCCCCCCCAAAAAAGAAGACAACAAACAAAGCCCTCAAACCCTATTGTGTAACAAAATTGCTAGCATTCTTTAAAGAATCATTCTTAATTAATTATAATAAGACATCATATCGCCTACCCCACCCCAGTATTTTGCAGGTATCTCTGAAAGTACTGCTTTTATTATGAGTATATACTCATTGATAAATTAAAATAACAGTTCCAGCAAATCATTTCAAGACACTGTATAATGCCACTGAATAAGATTTATAAACATGTTCTCTTTCAGCCACCTGTCTCTTTTAAAAAGTCTGTTACCCTTTATTTAGAACGAAGGGCTCATCGGCATCTTTAATACGACACACAAAATAAGCTTTTACTGCCTCCTCTTCTGTGCTGGTTAGTTTTAGAAAATGTTTTACCACTCCCTAATACATATGTCAAGGGAAAATATTAATATGAACCTATCAACATCTGTTGAAACAATTTTAGTATATGTGGAAAAGGAAATTAATCAGAGGAACAAACGCTCTTGAAAGGAAGGAAATTTTGTTTAAGGGTTCTGGGCAGCTTTAATTCAGTTCCATTGTTCCACAGCAGTGTAGGACATGCAGTCCTATTTTTGATGTTTATCATCAGCGGCTGATGAAGAGTTGGACTTGCTGAGTTCTTAATTTGGCAGGTAAATGAAGAGGAAACTCTGAGATACATTAGGGGAAAAATGGAGTATTAACCTTAAAAATACTGTTGCTTATATTTTCTGTTACTGATTATGTAAGCTTACTGTGACTGCAGGCCAGTTCTTATACTGGATTTGCAGCTTTTCCCACAGCCCATCATCCAGATACCTCCACTCCTTTTGTTCCTCTCCCTGCACACCCTGCTGCCAGTTTTCATCTGCCAGTAGATAAATGACATCTGTTACTGCAAAGGGTCAGTTTGAGAGATGGAAGCATCCAGGATGGAGCTGGCAGATGCATAGAGGTGACTTGAATAGTGTGAAAAAAGTTGGTGTAGGGGTGAATGAGGTGTCTTGCTCTATGTGGTAGGAGGCACACTCCCCCAGGGAGTGATAAAAGAAACAGTTTATTTTACAGCCCCATCCTCCAGATTCTTGTTGGCTGCAGACCCAGGAGAGAAAATTTGAGAGTAAATCTTCTCCTTGTGTCACACAGCTGCATAATTCCTAGGACTGTTCAATGCTGATTTTTTTAATTTTTGAAAATATCAGACTAAAAGTTCTGTTTTCTAAGTCATAAAAAGTGTTTTCATGATCCTCAGCAAGACATAAGACTTGTTCTACCATTAAGTATTTGGTTGTTTTCCTTCCTCTAAGACTTTATTTATGTTAGCTGTTACTTGAGAAGATTGCTAGCATCTACAAGATAAAAAATAACAGTTCTAGAAGAAATCACTAATCATGGAGTAATTTAGGTTGGAAGGCTCCTTGAGAGATCATTCGGTCTGATCTTCTGTTTAAAGCAGGACTAAAGTCAAACATGGATCAGGTTGCTGATGGCCTGATCCAATCCAGTTTTGGAAATCTCCCAATGACAGAGCTTACATGTTTTCCCCGGGCAACGTGTTCCAGTGCTTCTCTGCGCTCACCGAAAAGAATTTGTGTCCAACTCAAATTTCCCTCATTAGATCATGGGACAGTTGCTACTTGTCCTGTCAGTGTGCAGACCTCTAGCAGGTTTCTCATGGATTGCTTCTGTGTAACACTTAGCTGTTCCTTGAAGAGAAGCTGTGTCAAGCTTTTGATCATCTTTCACTCCTCTCTGAAGATGTTTTTCAGTTCTACTCTATTTTTTTTTAAGTATAAACTTGTAGTCCATCCTTGATCTAACATAGTGCTATAGATGAGCCTGTCCATAAAGAAATTTGGGGGTTACTTGCACTCTTATTTTAATCTCCTTGTTTAATGTTTCAGATCCTGTGTAAGGATTTAAAAAAAGCTCTGTATAAGTGTGATGTTCTTATTGGACTGAATTAAAAAGCTGTTGTACATAAGTTTAAACTTTTACCCTATTGCAGTAGTGAACTTCATGAATTAAAAGTTTAAAGGGTTTTTTTCTTTGTTTCTAGACACATTGTTTTGATTTGTGTGTTTACTGTCAGTTTTCATTAACAGTTACCTGTTGGAGGATTTAGCTGAAGTCTTAAGTCATAATTTTGTGTACCACCGGCATAGGTTGCAAAAAGTATCATTTCCCATGGACATCTTTTTGTACCTTTAAATACTTTCAATCTCAGTCCTTCCATTAAAAGGCTAGTCACTGTGCAGATGGATATGTACAGAAAAATAAAGCTGATGGTTTATAAATGAATATAGTACCTTTCACAATGCAACAGTCATGATTACCTCCTATAGTGGGTGCATATTCTGTTTGGTTTTGAAAATCTTCTGTTTGAAAATGCATTCAGTTGATTATTCACAAATTAACATTTTAAATGTTATTTTCTGTATATATTGCTGTGCAATTGAAGTTAATATATGACACACTGTTTGGAGGCTGTTTTAGCACAGCTACCACATTATGCAGAGACTATTTTAAAGGATTAATTATCTGTATGACATTAGACTGTACATTCCCCAGATAGAGTGCCATAAAAAAACAGATATCTTGATCTAATTACTATCTCTTATGACTTGAAATTCAGTGCTGAAAGATGATGTAAGAGAGAAAATTTTCCAGTTCTAGTATTTCCATTTCTCCCATCTGATGCATTTTAGCAAAATGCAAAGGGACAGAAGTATTATTTAGGGGCTGCAGCAATAACATAAAAAAAAAAAAAACCCTAAAATATTATACATACCCAGCATTACCTTCATGAGAGAGAATCTTTGGTAACAATATTAGCTTAAGGTATTCTGATTTATCTTCTTTTTCACTTTCTTCCCCCATTTGTTACCAAGTTATAACATCCTTCCCCCTTAGATTTGTTGGCACATCTGTTTGTTGACTGCCCTGTGAAGAAAACTGTGGAATAGAATCATACAATCATAGAATCATTTAGGTTGGAAAAAAAAATGTTCACCTAGCACTGCCAAGTCCAGCACTAAACCATGTCCCAAAGTGCCACATCTACCTGTCTTTTAAATACCTTCAGGGATGGTGACTCCACCACTTCCCTGAGCAGTCTGTTCCAATGCTTAACAATCCTCCCAGTGAAGAATTTTTTACTAATATCTAATCAAAACTTCTCCAGTGCAATTTGAGGTCATTTCCTCTTGTCCTCTCGCCTGTTACTTGGGAGAAGAGACCCACACCCACCTCTCTGCAACCTCCTTTTAGGTAGTTGTAGACAGTGATAAGGTCTCCCCCTCAGCCTCCTTTTCTCCAGGCTAAACAACCCCAGTTCTTTTCTGTAGTCTTTTCTATATTGATGTGAGATCTGTCCAGGTTGTGTGGAAGGAACTGCAGCTGACCCATCACTGTAGTGTTTCCTGCATCCCACAATTCCTCCAATTTTCCTCAGCAGACTAGTTGGCAGTTGCAATTTAATCAAGCAACTGGTAGAAAGTGTAGTTCTTACATGAGACTATTAATTTAGGCTAATAATTTCAAATCATGAGAATTTTATTTCTCTAACTTGAATTGTAACTTTTCCCTGACGTATAACATCACTCCTCTACCAGTACAGCCTAGCTTGTCTTTCTGCCACTTTGTGCCTAAGTTTTAGTTGTTTCCCTTCTACCAAACTTCTACTTTATGTTTTATTCTGGCATCTTCATTTGAAATTATGCATCCTCGTTCCTTCATTTTATCTTGTATTTTTAGAAACATTAGTTTTAATATTTTGTATTTAGCTCCCTTTTGAGTTGGAAGCATCCTGAAATGCCTTTGCTGTTTAAGGTTTGAGAGCCACCTGTCCGTTTTAGCCTGTGCTTGAGGGTGTACAGTTAGGGCTTCAGCCCTCAGGGTCTGTCATCCCAAGCCGTGTGCTGTTTGAGACCTATTGGGTTTTGCACAGTCTTTAGCTTTCAGATTTTCCTGTAGCCACTTTAATTCTTAATGCCAGAGGATTGTTTTGATTTTCAATCAGATGGACCTCATCCCTTCTATACAGTTTCATCTTTTCCTTAGTTAATGAATAGCCAGTCCTTTTACTGTTTTGACAGGTGTGCACTAAGCCTTTGCCTTGCTTCCTCTGTTAATTGCTATACATGTTAGAGAACATTTCAGAGAATGAATGTCTTACGTGGTAGCCTAAATTTTGGCTTGAAAATATCATTCCTGTTTCTGTGTCATTGTTATCCACAGGAACCCTCCTATCGCTTTCTGGGATCCTTATGGTGTCTACTGGGTACGAAGGCCATGGACAAGTTGCTGTGCAGTCCAGACTGATAGCACAACCTCAGCTGTCAATGTGTCTGACAATCAAATGATCACCACTGTTGATTGCTTCTTTTTTTTTTTTTTTTTTTTTTTTTTTTTTTTTTTTTTTTTTTTTTTTTCTGAAGTCAGTGGCCCTGAAGAGCTATTCTAACCTACTTCTGGAATAATTTTTCCCCTTTATCTGCCTGATACTTTCAGGGGTGTTATTAAACAGCTCTAATTCCAAAGTAGCAGCACCAAAACTGTTAAAAAGGAGGAGGAAAGTCTTTTGGCAGGAGAGCATCATTGTTGCATCCTCTATCTTTACGTTCCTCTAATTTTTCTGGTTTAACTTTATCTGAGATTATGACCTGTTTGCATTGCATACACACAGTATGTGCTGAGAGGATAGCTAGTCGTGGGTCATATAACCACCGGAAAATACACATTATTTTGCTGGTTGTCTGCCTGTATTTCCTTCAAAGCATGAGTGGTTGCCTTTGCCTCTGAAATCAGTGAATCTATTTGGCTTCTCTTTTTGCTGTTGGTCTCTGGATTTAAGGATGGAGGCTCTAGTGGTCTCTTTTTAAAAATCAATTAATTATTTACAGCTGAGCTGCTACATCAGTGTGATTTCCTTTACTTTGATGGCTCACTTCCTTTATATGAACTAAGTGGCTTTTACACTGCTGGTAATTTATATATGGATTGTGCCTCGACCTCCATTTAAGTTCTTAACCTGCTTGGGTCTGTCATGTTGTTTGGCTGCTTAGCACTTTAATCCATTTAGGGTCAGGTTTTTGGTTTTCATTGTTTCCTTTACACGAAGGTTGAATTCCTAAACTGCACACCATCTTGTAACTTCAGTATATAGAACCAGCAGCTGCAAATAGAGCCACTCCCTACTTGGCTTTGTACTATTACCTTTGGAACTAGCTGTTCTGTTTTATTTTATTTTAAAACCCAAGTTAAAAATTAAGGGATTAAAATATTAAACTAACTAGAGGTTATTTGCAAAGCAATTTATAAAAAATAACTAGGTTCTGTTGGCTTATTCTTGTCTCTTCAACCAATCACTACCTGACTTTGTAAGCCTAGCTAGATTTTAGGTCTGAATGAACTCTCTAAGCTTTTTCTGAAGTTATGCCCAAAGGCCTGTGTTTGTGGGTTGTTTTTTGGTTTTGTTTGTTTGCTTTTTAATATTTTCAATTTCTGTTTGTACTATCAAACTGAAAAATAGGCTAAAGTATTTGAAGCATCACATTGTATAGGCACACTTATTTTTGTGGCTGTCAGATTCTCTTTGGCCTTTTAATTTCCCACAATATTTCAATTTTGTAGACAATACATAGGAAGAAGTTGGGCATTCACTAAGGTGTGTTATTTGTAGTTAGTCTCTGGAGAGTTTTTCTAACACAGTTCTTATGTTCTTCTTTGGTTTCTCAGGCCCTGAAATGTGTGTTACCTTTTATGACCTTTTCATATATTACAGTTTTAACTTCACGCTTTCCAAATGATCCACTACCCCATTTGTTAACTGTTAGGCCTGTTCTTCCTCCTTTGTGTCTCAGAGTTGTCTTATTCTTCCTCTTTTTTGTTTATTCTTCAAAACCGAATTTGAACAAAATCACAGATAAATGTTTTATCCATTTTTGGAAAGATTGCTCTTTCTGATGGTGTTTTTCTGCACTGTGGTTTGAGTTTTTTGGTGGTGGTGGGTTTTTTCTTGGTGGGGGGGAGGATGTTCTCATTTTTTGGAGACTTTTTTTAAGAGCTGCTCTGGTAACTTTTAATTTTTATTCATTTTCTTCCAAAATTCATGCTATAGTGGATTGGCTTGCTTCCTTCTGCTTTCTGTTATATATGCAAGCACAAAAACAGCACAACAGAATTCTAGAAATAATTTGGTCTTTCTGGTGGGCTTTTTTTTTTTAGTGTGGAAGTTTGATTTTCTTTATCCCTATAAGTTAGATGGGTCTTAAGTCTGAGATTTTGGAATGATATTTTCTATAAAAACTGTCAGAAGTCAATACTTATCTGTGGCCTTCCTGTGTAGTATGTACTAAATCTATAAAAATATCTTCTCTGAAACTGATCTTGTTTCATGTTGGACTGGAGAACCAAAAATTTGTCAACCAAAACTAGCTCTGATCTTTATTGTGTAGTATTTTTTGTTACAACAATAAAATGTTGTATTGCAGTTTGGAAATATAATTATGTTTTAAAACAATTGTATGGAGAAACATATGATTACAAAGTTCTTACTGAAAAGAGATATGAGAAGTGTCTTAATTTCAGAAAAGCCTTGGTGGTATTTTTGCTCTCTGCATGTCTGCTATTATTTGTGAAAATCTTTGTATATGTAAACATACCATCAGGTTTTTTATTTGAAAAATACCTATCCTGGTACTGCACTAAACACACAAAACATGCTTTCTTATCTTTTACTAATGTCATTTTAATACACAGAAATAGAAAATTTTATTTTAGAATGTTTTTCTTCCCTTTCTGTCTATCAACGAATTTACAAGATGTTATTTTTGGGATATTTCTGAAACAACTCTAAATTCATACTTCTGTATTGAATTGAGGAGGAGAAGGGTTTTTTATGTAGCAAATTGTATTGACTATAATTAAATCTGTGTGCAACATTTCTGACTATTTCTTTTAGACATTGCAAATGAATACCTAAAGAAAACATTTTAAAAACTTAAATAAGTAAGTAACTTTCCCTGTGGTTTAGGTCTCTTCTATGTGTGGATGTACTCCAAAGAATGCATTTAGTTTTATTTCTTTGTCTGTTTTGTTTGGTTTTTTTGTTAGGCCCGTCGCAAAGAGGTTTTTATCCAGGAGCGATATGGAAGATTTAATCTGAGTGACCCATTTCTGGCTCTTCAGAGAGACTTTGAGGCAGGTGCTGGTGATAAAGAAAAGAAGCCGATATGCATGAATCCTCTGTCCATTTTAGAAGCTGTTATGGCTCACTGCAGGAAAATGCAAGAAAGAATGTCAGCTCAATTGGCTGCTGCTGAAAACAGACAAAAGAAGGTATCTTGCTACCAGCTTTTTTACCTTTTAGCTCTCCTGATTTGTTCTTTCATGCCACTTTTTTAATTTGCAACTTTGTCTAACTTGGTTATCATTATGACCGTTAAAATTTTATCACTTAATTGTCGTATATAGTGAGGTGCTGATTTTCTGGTGATATTTTGTGTGCACACCTCATTTGTTCCATGAATTTAGCTCTACTTGTGAAATAAATGAAATATAACTGGTACAAGTCGATGCAGTATATAGGTGGATAGCTCAACATGAGCCAAGAAAGCATAATTGCAATATATGTTTTAAAACAACACCATTGAAGCCTGGAGGAGCTACTGTTATTTTTGTGCTAACCTAAATAGCATAAAATAAATAATTTATTTGCATTTTCTATAAGGTGGCTTATTTTCATAAATCAGTAAAAATAAATTATAACTCTAAAAATACTTTTTGCATATTTAGAACATTGGCTGTAAAGAGAAAATTCTTTTGGGACAAGTGTGTTGCAAAACAGTCTCATACTGAAGATAAAACGATGTCATTTTGAAAGTGAATGGTTGGTTGGTTGCACATATTTCACTAACATGTAAGCCATATATTCCTAAAGCATCACTAAATGTGAATATGTTGAAGAGAGGTTTCTGAGAGGAAAGAGGGGAACAATAATATAATAGACTAATCTAGACCAGGTATTTTTTAATAATTAGAAAAGAAATGCTTGCTAGGTGTTAAGTCATTCTCACTGGGTATAAGAACATCTTCATCAGGTGTGAAATAGCTTTTTTGGTGACACTTTTATGTTGATGTTTTAATAATAACACCAGACAATGCTAAGGCAATTGATATCTACATTTGGCTTTTACTATATGAGCAGATACATGCATGTAAGATGGGCTTACATATTGAGAATATATCTCAAAGTCAGGGTATTGATATGTAAATTCCATTTTTTGTTGTTTGGTTGTTGTGGTTTTGTTTGGGGTTTTTGTTTTTGGCCCAGATTTATTACCAAGGTCTATATCTACAAGTTTGCATGTACAGGAAAGGATTCTCTTGTCTTTTGTTTCCTAGAAGAATACACAGGGTTTTTTCCTTTAAATTTTAATTTTAAGAAACTTGATCTTAATTTATTTTGCAGTTTGATTCTTAACCTTGCAAAGTACCCAAACCTCCAGTACACCCAGTTCTGAAGTCTGTAACTTTCAAAGCTAAATTTTAAAGCACTACACATGAAAAAAAATGTATGTTGCTTTGAAAATGCTACTGTTTTTACTTGTTGTAACAAAGAGGAAATTCAAATAACATGGGATTTGAAAACAAACTGCATGGTTTTGAGCGGCTGTGTGCATAACTCTCTACAGAACTTGTATATTTCTCTTTGCTCTTTGGTCACGGCACCCTCTTAAACTTCTTGGGTTTGTGGCAACAGATGACATGTCTCTCTCAACCGTCTCCATTTGTGTTTTACCAAATGTGACCTAAATACAGAGCCAGCTGTACTACCTCCCTCCAAGAGTGGTTCCTCCTTCTCTAAATGTGTGATGCCTCTATCTTCATGTTTGGAATTACTTCACTGTCTCACTTACACTAAGTAATGAAGTCTATTTACATCGTGTTTATTTTCTCTGGATATTGCTAGTTTTTAAACAGGCTCAGACTGCACTCTTATTCCTGGAGACTTATTATCTGTGAATACAGTGATCTTAAGAGTATTCTTCAAATAAAATTTTTGTTTGATTATAAAAAGTCATAACAATGTGCCAGAATGTAGAAAAATGAAAGAGGTACACAGTTAACTGTCAGTCACAGGCTTATCATATACCAAACACCTAATCCTCAGGTGTCTGCTTTGTGTTGTCTCTATCCTCTTCCATCTCTTTGCTTTTCCTGGAGCTGCTATTGAAATTAATTTTGAGGATTCCTAGGAACTCAAAACCAGATAGTCAAAATGATAGTTCTTGATTTGTCAGGTGTTTGCAGAGAAGTTAGTATTGGGGTGCACACTCAAAAGAAAGGTAGACGTTGGTTGGGAGAGACCTGTTGATGTGATTGAGTCTAACCTTGTGTTTAAAGCAGATTATCACCATCCGTACATCTGGTCATCTGTGAATTTCTCTAGCTGAGTTCTGAAAAACCCCAGGAATAGCAATACTGCAACCTTTCCTCACTACTGTCCTTGTGAAGAACTTTTTTCCAAGACTGAGCCTCTTAAATGAAAATTTTTCATGTTAACTTTTTGTTATGGGGCCCCACCTGCCACTACCAAGAAGAATTTGATTCTCTCATTGTAAGGGCCCTTCAAAATGAGTGGTATGTTGCTATTAGATCATCCCTCTGTCCTTTTTTCACTAGACTAAGCAAGTCAAGCTCCCTCAACCTTTTCTCTCACAAGGCATGCACTCTATCTCTCACCTTTGAAGAACCTTTGCTGGTTAGTTCTTCATGGGACACTATCATTTTTCTCAGTACCCTCTTTTTACGGCTTTTCAAATCCTTCTTGGACACGTTTCCAGATATTTACATTACTGATATGATTTAGTGTATGCATATAGCACATTTCACAAAAATCAGGTCATAGTTAGTTCATAAACTCATAAATAATTGCACCTAGTTCCAAATCTGTCATCTAAAGGAAAAATGCAGTATAAATATTCAGAGGTTTTTCCTATTCAAGATCATGCCGGCAAAACAAGGGCCGGGGGGAGTGATAGACACAGGACACAATCTAAAATGAGAAACTAATGCTACTCTTGTCATTTTGAAATCAAATAGAGGAGTTATATACAAAGTAGGTGTTCTTTATTTATTTGCAATGCTTACAGTTAAAATACTACAATAATATGATAAGCTGATTTCATCCCAGTTATATGTTAAAATCTACTTTCAAATAAGTGCAAGTAATATAATTGCACAGCAGTTATAGAACCAGTTCCTCATCAGAAAGAAAAATGGAGAAATAATATAGAAAATCTTGATAAAAACATTTGCATTATAAACTTATTGCACTTCCAAGCTTTAAAACAGTATTTCTCATGATTTTTGTATGTTTTAACAAAAAAGAAACTGTTAGATTGTACACTTGCTTTGAAATGCTTGTGAAGCATTCAAATACTGTTGGATACTTTGAAAAAAAACAAACAAAAAACAAACAAAATAAACAAAAAACCCAAACAATTAAATGCTTGAGAAAAAATAATGTTTTTCCTGCATGTGAAGAACTGTGAATGGGACCATTCCTAAATACATTGTCCTCATGATAGCTTGTTTATTTAATTTGCAGCTGTACTGTCATTAACATAACTGAAGAGGTAGTGGTGTTGACACTGTTTGTTTAGCAATGACTGATAATGCCATGCCTAATTTTTTATATATTGCACACTGTTTTTAAGAAATGATGGACTTGGTTTTGTGAAATGCATTGTACAAAGTGTATTAGTTAACCTGGGATGAAGCTCTAAAACCCCAGTGGAGCACCTCTACTGCTAAACAAATTTTGAGGCACTTGAAGCCAAGATGACTTTTATAATGTAGGTGCAATTTTCCATAGTGATTTCTTCCTCTTAGTTCACTGTTTTTTATAATAACGGCATGATTTCAGGAAGAAATTTTACTATTACTATGATATACATCACATCAACATTGCCATCACCTCTTTATGCTTTTTCCCATTCTTCTGAAGAAAATGTAAGAGAAATTTACAGTCAGGTAACGTGATTAGAAATATTGGGAAACACACGTTCATTTGTAAGTGTAAACTCGTGCAGGATTTATTCTTTGTTCTCTCTATGTCATATCACTTCCCTTCCTTTTTAAGTGTTTTCTTGTGTTTGAATTCTACTTGCCGTGGGGGGGGGGAAAATCGTCCTGGATACAATGATCTATAACAGATGGGATTTATTTCTATCACAACTGAAGAGTCTCTCCCTCTTCTACTCATGTCTTGATGACACGAGTTTCAACTCCACTCTGTGGTATAACTGGAGAGTAACAAAACTGCTATTTAAAAATGGTTCTTATATTAGCTTTTGTTTAAATGCAGTTTAGTTAAAAATGAATTTTAGTTTTGGTTATGTGGAAAAAGCTTCCAGAGCTAAGAAATTTCATCTTCTATTGGAAAGGACAGGGATTAGTTTGCTGTAGCAACAGCCTTCTGAAAAGCTGTTATATCATAATGCCTGTTTCTTTGTTGTTGGTTTTTGGTTGGTTTGTTTGTTTGTTTGTTTTTCCTGTGTATCTGTTTGTTTTCATCTAGCAACCAAGACAATATTTTAAGCATTGACCAAGAGATGAGATAGTCCATAGCTATTACCAATCCCCTAGGCCATCTTGTTTCCCACATTACATTTTACAGTAAATATATTCGTGGCACTGTATTGTCTTTAACTCTGAAATTAATATTATTTTACCATGACACTATAATCTGAATCTATCATCTATGATTTTTCCTTCATCTATTGCAGTGAAACATTTATTCCAAATAAGATCTTAAATGTACTGCTATTTACCACAACTTCTCTTAGATTGTTTTTTGAGCATTGTGAAATGTTCTGATATTGTGGAAGCAATATTTTTTCCTGTTGCAGTCAAAATTAACCGTTCATGTTTGTGAGCACTTGATTTTTTTTTTTTCCATAGGTACCTGAAAGTATTTTTTCCAGAAAAAATGCCCATTTAGAAAATGCATTTTAGTGGTACAGTTCTGAGTTTTCATTTCTGTATCAATCTGTATTTAAATATGAAACAGAACTGACAAGGCTAAAGCAAGAAAAAGGGTACAGGAGAAGGAAAGCTCAGCAGTTTCTTGGGGGTTTAGTTGGTTTTTTTATCAGTCATTCAGATAAGCCATATAGGAAGCTACTGCATCAGTATGCGAAGGGAGGAATAGGAAGAAAGAAATCAATTTTTCTTTTGTTGTTTGATTTGTGTAAAAATTTGCTTGGGAAAACATTAAACAATTTGGATTGCATTATTACTAGTAGGTATTTTATAAAATGGTGCATTAACTTATTTTTCCAGTGTGTTTCTAGAACAGGGTCTTTCAATAAAAGAAAAATCATCGGGCAAGATGAATCAGAGGCGATGACTATATGAATGAGGGGAAAAATTATTCTTATCCATTATCTGCATGTAGTAGGTAGTTTTTTGATTCTAGCTTATAACAGTTTATGCAACCCTGATGTTAGTGAGACCTTCTGCTATTAGTAAGTACAGGAAGATATTTGTGACTGTGCCAAAAAGTTGCTCTCAGAAATGAATGTCTTATTTATAAATGTTAAAACAAGATATAACACACCTATTATGGGCATAGTGTATTGCAACCCTGATCTCCTTCAGTCTGAGGAAAACCTAAAACCTAAACCTTCTATTTCTGGGCTCAAAGTTGGGTTTTTTTTGCAAAGCTCATCTTTTGCTTGTGTCTGGTTCCTTTACTGAGAAGAGGACTGTCTGATGGTTTATGTCTAATTTCTGGAGAACAGGTAGCTCCTCACTCAGGAATCATAAGCATTTAATCACTTTGGGGAGTCTCTGTGTTGTCAAGGGAGGAAAGTAGATGGGCTTACTTACTTTCTGAATGGCTCATCTGAGATGCCTGTTCTCTTTCTTTTGCTTGTAAAACATCATAGACACTTGGGTTAGATATCATAAACCACTTTCCTGGCATGCACAGGTTCATTTTAGGCATATTGTCAAAGGTTAAAATATCGATGGCAGGTTAATACTAGGTTATATTGAAAGTCTCCATCTTGTTAATGAGAATTTTTCTCTATGCTTTCTTACAGTTGGAAATGGAAAAATCTCAGTTACAGAATCTTGAGCTGGAGCACAAAAAGCTATCCGCTCGTCTTGAAGAAGAACGTGGAAAGAATAAGCACATAGTACTGATGTTAGTGAAAGAGGCCGAATTGTAGAAGAAGCCCAGAAACTGGAAGAAGTGATGTCAAAATTTGAAGAGGAAAAGAAAAAGGCTACTGAATTGGAGGAATCTCTTGCAGCTGAGAAACAGAGGAGTACACAAATGGAAGCTCAAATGGAAAAGCAGTTGTCTGAGTTTGACACAGAGAGAGAGCAGTTGCGTGCCAAACTTCATAGAGAGGAAGCGCACACCAGTGACCTCAGAGAAGAGAGAGATAAAATGATCAAAATGATTGAGCAATTAAAAAAGGAGAATGAAAGTAAAGCTAATCTTTCTCATAAAAATAAAGATAGGAGTCTTGTTTCTGTTTCTGTTGAAACAGAAGAGCCAAGTTCAAGAACTGTTGCCTGCCAAACAGATACTGTAGTGATGGACAGTAGCACAGAGAATGTTAAGAAGTTGCCTTTGACTGTATCTGTAAAGCCTTCTACAGTGAACCCACTAGTGTCTGGCAATACAAAAATGAATGTGTGCACCAATGCAGCATTTGTGAAGCCTGTCATTGATAGACAATCCTCATCGAGTGAACTTGTCCCTCCCGCAACTCCTGTTCTTACACAGAATCAAAACAGAAATGAGGAAAATGGACCAAGTACAGGCTCATCACCTGATTTACCAAGTAGCTCTTCCCCGTTTTCAAATAGTACTTCCCTTTGCACCCCTGCAGCACCGACTGCCGCAGCTCAGAATTCCTCGCTAATTTCATCTATGCACAGTTTGCATTCACCATCTGCCAACACTACTGGGCATCCAGGCCTAAATCCCCGAATCCAAGCAGCTAGATTTAGATTTCAAGCGAATGCAAACGATCAAGACCAAAATGGAAACACAACCCAAAGCCCTCCCTCAAGGGACGTATCCCCTACTAGTCGTGACAACCTAGTTGCCAAGCAGGTAGCTCGGAATACCGTTACCCAAGTCCTTTCGAGATTTACAAGCCCCCAAAGCAGCGCTCCATCACGGCTGGGGACGTCACATTCCATGGAAGTTGGCACTTACCCCCCAGTTGGTAGAATGAGTTTAAAGACTCCCAGTGTATCAAGAATTGACAGAGGAAATCCTCCACCAATTCCTCCTAAAAAACCAGGGCTTTCACAAACTCCTTCTCCACCACACCCACAGCTTAAAGTTTTAATGGATAGTAGTCGATCCCCAAATACAAGTGTAAAAACTGACAGCAAAACCATGACCTCACCTCTTTCAAGTTCACCACAAGGAATCAGGGTAATAAATGAGGAAATTATTTCTAAGTCCTCACCTCAGCTGCCACCAAAACCTGCTATAGATTTATCTGTGGCATCTGCAGGCTGTGCCATACCAGCCATAGCCTCATCTCAGGTGGGTGCCTGGCCTTCCCACTTCCCTGGACTGAACCAACCTGCATGTTCAGAAAATTCCTTTGTCATTCCCACCACCATTGCCTGTAGCTCCTCCATAAACCCTGTTAGTGCTTCATCCTGTAGACCATGTGATTCAGACAGCCTCCTGGTAACAGCATCAGGTAAAGGGATTGATATGCTACAAACTGTCTCCCTCTAAAATAATGTTTTGGTTTTCCTATACATCTCTCGTTTGCTTTATTTATCATTTTATGCCTTTTTCTTTTTTCCTTTCTAAAAGCTGAAATTTTAATTTATATTTTTTCCACATTCCAGGGGTATGGGAATTCTTTTGCTGATTTAGTAATGTCATAAATTAGTTTGCTTTCTCAAGGAGGTCTTCAGACTGAAGGCTTTTTTAAAGGGAAATAGGACTGATCTTTAAAGTAAATGGGCTGCAGATTATGGTATAATAAAGAAACTCCTTTTTTTTTTTTTTTGGTGAATGCTATTATTTTGGACTTCAAAATGCTTTCTCAGTCTGAAATAATGTTTTGAAAATTACCTCTGCTGGTGATCTTCTATGGGATATGTATTTCAGTACTTTGTGAATCTTTTAGAAAATAGGGCATAGCTGGGACCTACTGTATTCTCCTATGGCATTAGTTGGTTGCACATTAAGGTATATAATTGCCTAGAAAATGGTGCAGTTTCAAATATGTCACTTCATACCTATAGAATATGTTTAATTTTTATTTCCGTTTTTCTGTAGTTCTGTTTTTAGTTGTAGGCTTTGTTAATACTTGAGTGTGGCATCTCACAGGTTTACTTCAACTGATATCAGCAAAGGTTTGCTGTTGGAGAGTTAAAATCTGTATGTTGGCAGTCTAAGTCTGGAGTCAGTGTGTGTATCTGTGACTTATTTTGCGTTGTGGTGCGAATTTATTTGTGTGCCTAATCTGCTGCCAACTTCAGGGTATCTGTTTGATGGCAGTTAAATGAAGAAAAGCGGCCCTCATCTGCCCTTCAGTTACTTGTAGATCTCCTATAAATCTTTTTGTCAGTATATTTCCCCGCTGGGACCAATGGCACGGGAACATTGGGTAGAAGCCCCTCTAGCGTGACTTGCACTGCAGTGAGGAAGGTGGACAGACAGTTATGGAACCCTTTAGACCTTCATCAAACATTGAAGAATGTTTGAATGGTCTCAAATTTCAACAGTTATTCTCAGTTCAGTTATGGTACTTCAGTGCCTCATAACTTCAGTCCCTGTATAATCATCTATAGGGTCTAAAACCTCCGCACACCTGGTCTGCTTCCTCCACACAGCCAACTGCTTTCTGTTGGTAGCTACACCCCTGTCTGGTAAGGCAGTTGAACTCACTCACCAGTCTCGGGGAAACTGTTCCAAAAGCAGCATGTGGCAGACTTGTATCTGTATACATAGGAGATTCCAAGGTTCACGTTACTAAGGAATTTTTATTCCCATTCCACTTTATTGAAGACTTTCTGCAGGTTTCTGTAGTAACAGAGTCATGCTTTTAATATTTGTCTGTGGCACCATACTGTCAGAATCCTCTCTCCTTTCTGACCTGTGCCATAAAAGTATGAGCTCAGAAATCTTCTATTTGTCTGCTACTTCTCAGAGTTAAGAACTGTGGGATCTGATGGCTGCCTTAATTTGCTGTTTTTCATACAGAGGTCCTGAATTTTCATCTTAAATTCTTATTCATAGCTGAGTTTGATTGCCATGTCAGATAGATCATTAGTCTCCTAGTATTCCAGATATTCTCCAAACCTCACTTGCCTTCAGTTGCTATTAGGCTCAATAATGGAATTAAAATTTCATTTTAAAAAATTCTAAGATTTTGTTAACATACAACAAATTATTAGCAAAATCAGCTTCAAAATTATTAGTTTTTGTAGGTAAGAGGCTGTTTTGCACAGATCTTATCAGCATGAATTAAGCCAGATATTTCAGTTAGTGTTATATTAACTAAATGATGTTTGGTAATGATTTAAGTGAGTTTTTGATTATTCTAAAAAAGAATAAATCTTTTCTCTTAAAACCAAAATTACCACCTCTTGACTTCATAGCTCCATGTATTGTTATTGCTTTAGTTTGTGTAAACTCTTTTCTTAGGAGAACAATCACCCATTTAAATAGGACTCCTCCACCAAATAGTCAATTTGTTTCCTGTGAAATTCATGACAGTTCTCAGAGGTAATTCTCAAAGATTGGATTTTTGTCAAAAACTGTTATTTTTTTAAAAAATTGTACTGGTTTATGTGTTCAGATTGCCTTTCTTCATTTACACTCCGTTCACTTGTTTTTGGAAAGGACAGAAATATTTGGGTTTATTCAATCCCTTTATAATCCTTGCTCTGAACATTCAATGCTGTTAGTATTTTGTAAGTGGCACTGCTTTTTGTGATTTTTTGCAATTGAAAATGGGAAACTTATCCCATAATCTGAAGTCTGCAAAGAAATATTGCTTAAACTCTAGCTAGTGGTCTGTTGGTTTATTTTATTAATATAGAGATGTTATTTTAATATCCCTCCTTTACTGACTGCAAACAGTCTCAAAGAACTTTAATAACTTTATCTGTAATATTCAGGAGCTCCTTTGTCTTTTACCCAAACTAGTGCTTATATTTTATAGCACTTATTATCCAATCCAATTTTATTTATGTTTTTTAAAGGAACTTAATCTGTTTTGGCCAAGTGTTCTGGCAAACTGCAGAACTAAATAAGCTTTTAGTTACAGATGTTATACAAGTATGGAAAGACATTTCCTTCAAAATTTTATTCTGAGAAAAGAAAAAAAAATGTTTTATACCTATGGAAATGGACTTTGTCTTAAAAAAGAAAATATTAAACTGAATTTAATAACACTCTTTTCTTTAAGATAATGTGGTCAGTAATGTCTAAATTCATGTCACTTTTTTACTGTTTTCAGTTTCTTTTTTAAGTATGACTTTTCTTGAGGTGAACAACATCTAAAAAACCAGAAATATTACTAAAACCTCCTTACTATATCTGCATTTTTGTGCCCTCTAGGCACAGGTTCAGTTAGTTTTATTAATATTCTGGTTGATTTTAATGTGTTATATTTGTTATATTTACTTTATTTCAGAAAATCTTTAGAATTTCAATTTTGCTTTCAGTTAAAGCAAACCATGGTGAAATCTTATATTTTATTGTATATTAAGTAGTGAGCTTAAATCAGAATTTGTTAATATTTTTAAACAATAGTTCAAAACAAATTTAATATATTAAAAAAGATGTTGAAGAATTATCCATTTATATATTTTTTTGTCACTAAATTCATGTTTCTTCTTACTGTGGAGTCAGAAGAACTGATAACAGCCTAATCACTAAAGTATTTATTAATTTTAAAACAGTTTCCTAGTTAGCTCAGATTGCTTTAAGAACATATCAACAGCTTGATTTTCAGTAGGGAGTGTGTTGGTTCTGGAAAGATTGAGTATTAAGAATAAACTTAAAATCAGAGCACTGATAGCTTCAGTTGCGTGTTCTGCTAAATTAATGTGATGATAGCTTCTTTTAGAGCTGGGGCATTGTACTGCATGTTGCTTTTTTCATCCCTGGTAGGAAAAGACACCAGCTTTTGTCATTAATGTTGAACAGACTGCATATAGAGAAATTACAATGAACATTTATGGCCTGATTCAAAATCTGCAACAGTGTTTTCATTGACTTCAGCACCCTTTGAACTGGTGCCAAAATGCTTCTGCTCTGTTTGGATTTCTACATTTCAATGGCTGTAAGACTTCAAAATAGAAATGAATGTAGGCAGCTGGATTTTCATACCCCTGGGATTTCTGCTTTCACTTTCTTCTTGGTTTTGCGCTTTTTATGTCACTCTTCAATGAAGTATGTTTTTTATTTTGCTCATTTCTATAATGATCGACTTATTCTCTCTATACAATTGGCTTCGAAGATAAAAGGGGGGGGGGGGACGGACTGATCTGGGCTCTGAAATTAACCATCTCACGTTCTGAAGCTGATGCCAGAAGCTGTTTTTGTCTGTCCCTCTGCCCTTCATCACTGCATGCCCTGCAAGCTTTCACAGAGGCTTCACATTTCCTAACTTTTTGCATCTGTAATGGTGTACCTTATTTATTGGTATTTTGTAATGTTGGTGTATTGTTGGAGGAATGCAGCTTTATTATATTGCTTTACAATAGAAGCTAAAGCTATGTTTATGTCATTACCTGATTTGTGTGTCTTTTTCAGTAGAAGGTTTCCTTCCATTGAAAATCTAGCATAATGAATTTCATCACTGAATTGCAACAACATATTTTTGATTTCAAGGAGTTCTCATATATGGCCTGAAAAAAATCCTTTTATTTTGGCATTTCTGTTAATGATGCTTTAAAAAAAAAAAAAAAAAAAAAAAAAAAAAAAAACACAAAAACAAAACACAAACACACACCCCCCCCCGCCCCCCCCCAAAAAAAAACCACCACAAAGCTTGCACTATGTTTTAGTAAGGGAACCCAGAACTACTATTCATATTACAAAACTTCCTGTCAAAGTGAACTTAAAACTTAGTGTCAGGCTCTCCAAATTCCCCCAAACAATTCCACTATAACTTGGGCAAAAAATGTTAGCGTCTGGAGTGCCACCCGAGCAATGCCCATTATCAGTTAACTACCATGGCAAGACAGTAAAAGACTACACAAGTACCATTTAAAAAACATAGATACCTATAGCAACAGCTGCAGCACAGCTAGTTTTAAAGAATAACAAGAGGCTGAAAAATAAAACCACTTCTATAATGGAAAAAAAGAACAAAAGTTATTCTTCAGACCTTTGGGTATATTGTAAGAGTTAACTGTTCTCAAATATTGGAGGTGGAAATAAATATATATTTTTTTTTTACCATTTTAAAGATGCAGTTTACTTTGTATAGTGCTTGTTTGTTTTTTACAAACTTCAGAAAACCTTCAAAATCCTTTGATTAAAAATATTGGAGAAACAAATATTAGTTAGAGTATTAATAGTCAGAAGGTAGCTTCAGAACTGAAGTTATATGAAGATGGATGGGGTTAACTTTACAGTTTGTCATCAGTTTAAAGTTTAATTTATCAGGTAACTTCATAGCTTTAGTGATGACTTCTTATAGCCAATATCAAATAAATAAGTTAAATAATAAATTAACATTGTGAAAATACTGCAAAAACATTTCCTTTACATCCTAAACTAGTAAACTTAATTTGAAATTGAACTTACTTTAGAAAGAAATGCGAAAATACTACAAGCATTTATTTTTTTGCTGTTTTGAACTGGGATCAAACTATGTGTTCTTCATTAGGGCTGCTTAGATGATAGATTCCTGTGTAAGTCTGGACCTTAATTAATATTTATCCAGATCTTGCAAAGTTCCCAAATCCATTGCTTCTATAGAATTCTGATGGGAATTTCCATATGTGATTTTGGTTTTCCAAAATGTGGAACACATCATCCCAGCATGGCAGAGCTACTGCCACATACTTTTTCTGTTTCTAGATGTTGGAGATTGGATAGCACTTGGCTGGCTTGAAAAGAGCTGGAGGTGATGCCCTCATCAGTCTTGGGTGTTGCAAAACCACAGTAAAAACTGCATAAACTTGCTTTGTATTATCAAATTTCAGCCTCATATAATATCTTATGTGTGGCCATGGTATACGATGTTTCTTATTCAAGAGAGAAATATAATGTGGATTTTGTAAAGGTAATAGTGAAAACAAGAAAAACAATATTTTTCCTTATTTTCTCTTGCAGTCCTTGATCAAGGAAGAATGCACAAAATTTTCTATGCCTTATGCAACAAACTTCATATTCTTAACAAACTCCCTACTAAAGCTGATAAGTAATGAACAGAACATTTAACCAAAATAACTCCTAAGCTTTCAAAGCTTTGAAACGAATATTATTTTTTAACAGGGTGACTTGAAAGCTTTCACTTGTAAATTTTATATAACCTGCTATTCATTCACATTGGAGCATTTTATATGTTTAAGTGTTGCTGAGTAAAAGGAACATTACCTTAAGGTACAGTTTAATACTAAATGTATTTATCTCTGTATTATTTGTGTAAATGATTTCTACATTATTCAAAAAATTATTGAAAGGCACTTAAATTTATTAAGGGTGCTCTGTGGGATTTGTCTGTATAAATGCAGGTGAGCTATAAATACTAAATTTTGCACTGACTGTAAAGAAGGATGAAATTTCATAATAACTATTTTGTTTAGGAAACCTTTCTTTAGATACTTTAAGAAACCTTCCCAGCATATCAACAATTAAATTAAAATGTGTATAAAATTTTCAGTAGTTTCTGAATTTTAATAATATAAATTTTTTCTGAGACATCCAGCTGCTACTACAGTTCATAACAAGTTTCACTTTAACCTTTTGTAATGAAATCCTGTTCCTCTGCATTAACAACTGTCCTCTCTGTACGCAGTTTTTATTCTCCAGAATACCTTCTGCTGTATAGACAAAGCATCATCACAAAACTTGTGCTAAACTAACAAATCCTGTCATTTTAAAGATTCTTTTTAAAAGAACACAGAAAATGGAGAGCTTTATTTATGTGTCTTCCATCTAACTTCTGTTGCTTTAACTCACAGGCTGGTCTTCCTCCCTAACCCCTTTGTTAACAAGTGGTGGTCCTGTCCCCCTGGGTGGCAGGCCCACCCTTCTTCACCAAGCTGCTGCCCAGGGAAATGTCACTTTATTATCAATGCTGCTTAATGAAGAAGGACTGGACATTAATTACTCTTGTGAAGATGGCTATTCTGCCTTGTATTCTGCTGCTATGAATGGACATACAGGTAAGCAATTCTAAGTTTTATTAGAACGTTCAAGTGAAATAATGAAAGCTTATTTTATAAGTTTTAAATATTAAATTAGGTCAAATGCATGGCTTTTTAAGATGTGAACTTGAAACTGAGGTATACAGATTACATGAGAAAAGTCATAGTATAGTTTACCTATAAGCAATACTTCTGGAGGCAGAATTTTGGAACACAGAAAGCATTCTTGCTTGTGGTAACATTCTGCAGGATCATCCATTTTAATTCTACACCCCCTTCCTATAAAAAGCCACCAGATATCATCACTCCATGTTCTGTGACAAATGTAAAGATCTTTTGTAGCAAAGGCAACTTGAAAGAAAGAACTTTTCTCTACGGGGAGTAAGCAGGAAAGAATAGGTCATCACCAGTATTTTGATCTTCTGCGGCAGCAATGAAAATGATGGAAGACGGTTTCAGAGTAGTGTGTTACTTGGGAGATAAAATGAACTGTCTGTATTTTTTTAGCTAGATGAAATAGCCTTAGTTTGTTCACTAGGCTCTACTGAGATAGTTAACATTTCTCTTTTTCTTTTCCCCACTGCCCCAACCCTCAGTTTCAAGGAGGTAGCATCTCTGAACCTTTCAACAGTCAGTCTTCATATTTTATGAATATATTTATGAAATGAGACAAACATGTTAGTAACAGACATGAATTTCATGGATACAAACTCCAAGTGATAATTTTCAGACTGCTGACATAAGGCTTTTAAACAATGGCTTTCTTTAAAATTCCAGTACATGTAACTCTAGGTTTTTCTACTGATGTAAAAATCTAGATTTTTATGTAACAAATAATATCATTATGCTGTTTTGGACACTAAAGATTAAATCCACCAATGCCAATGACAAAAATTCCATTAATTTCTAGTAAAGTCAAGATTTTATTTCACAGTAGAAGGTGGAACAGAGTGCCTTTAAAGCCTCTGCTTTCAAGACTACTTTGTGGGTTTATTTGTATTTGTTAGTGATACAATTAGAAAACCCTGATACAGTGTTCAAAATAGTATTTAGAGAGATTATTCCATTATTTTTCTCAAGTATTTTAAAAATCAAAGTAAGGTTAGGATCCCAAATATCCATAGCTAAGCAGATAGTGTACATTTTTCTGATATGTTCAAGGTTGATTTTGCTACCAGGCATAGGGATAGGAGGAATTTTACCTTTGTTCAGAGTGGTATATTTTGTCTTTACTTGCTAGGTGCTATAGTTTACTTTGCAGGAACGTCTGGACCTTTTCATCTGTCAGATTCTCTGCTGTTGCCAAGACATTTAAAATATTGGAAAAGTCCTTTATTTTATTATCTTCCTTTGACACTTTCTTTTTTTTTCAACTTTTTATCTTCAGTATTAAGAGTCCAAGTGTATTATATTGTGTGGATTTTTTTTCACCCCCTCACTGAATGGATGTTCTGTGGATTCTTCTAGGCTTACATCCATTTATCATTGCTGGTGTTTGTGGGAGACCATAATTGACCCAATTCTTTTTTACTCAGCTTGTATTCCTAATATGTTTCCAAGCGAATGCCCTGATTTTCACTTACAATTACTGAGCAGCTCTTACTGACAACAAAGGCAATTTGGTTTGTTGTTTTATTGTCAAAATTTCAACTAAGAGGAGGTACTTGACAGAAGTATGAAAGCACAGTAATAAAAACAAACACATGCATATGCATCCTGTAATTGTTTAGTATCTTTTTAAGATAAAAAATATATTACAAAGGTTTTAGTGTTGCACCTCTATTTATAGTTGACAGGATGTGAAATACACTTCATTGTACGAATCATCACATTTTAGCAACTAATTGGATTGTATGAATTCTGAATAAGAGAAACAAACAGCAACAGTATTGATGTCTCCTTAATACATTATATGAAAATTGAGAGTAGTAGATTTATAATACTTTTGGAGAAAGGATTTTGTGGTAAACTTTTATACATAACCCTTTCTTTGTTACTTGCAGTTTGTTCCCAAGTGCATGGATAGATGCAGCTCTTCAAAGCAGAGACTTTTAAAAACAAATTTATGTAAAAATATATAAGCTTAAGAAAGGAAGTACAGTAATAAATCTCTTATTTTAAAAAGTACTAACCAGCTGGAAAGAAATGACACATATAATTTTAAGAATTACAAAATAATTTATTGTACAATTTTTTTCATTGAGTTGAATAGGATTGTCAATGGCAAGTTATTGTCTTTGCTTTTTTTTTTTTTTTTTTTTTTTTTTCTCCTTAGAAGCATAGAATCATTTAGGTTGGAAAAGACCCTGAAGATCATTGAGTCAAACCATAAGACTTAACACACAAGCTTACCCTGGTGGGTGATAGCACCATGATTTAATTTATTGAGAATACTTTCAACCTGGAGTTAGTGACTAAATAGATTTGGAGATTTCCAGGACCCCTTGTTTTTTCTAAGTCAACAAACCAGGTTTTCCAGCTTGTCCCGGGAAATAGTTGGCCAGAAGGAAAGAGTAGCTTTAGGCTTGTTAAGAGCCAGCATAGTGACTACCTCCCTTCAGAAACAAACATCATGTTGCAGAGAGTCTGGGAAAAGTGGAAAGTGAAAAATCTCTGCATATTTTCAGTGAAGAAATACAGTATTTGAGATGTGTAGGTAACTAGAGGAAGGTAGAGCACACTGTAACCAGCATGGTGGCAGCTGTTCTGTTCTCTCAGCCAGTCTGTAGAGAAAATTTAGTTACACAAGGAAAGAGAGCACTCAAATATTCTTTCCTAATCTGTCCTATTTGCAAAATGTGTAGCCTTTCTGTTAGTAAACAGTTGCCTTTTAAGAGCTGCAGCTGAGGGGTTTTTCCAGCACATGAAGCTCATAGCAGCTGCTTTGTTTCCTGCACACGCTGTTCCCAATTCTGTAGGTCTGAGAGAAAGAACTTCACCCTAAAAATATACAATAAATACTTTCTTTGTGTTTGAATGGACACAAGGAAAGTGTTGATTTTATGATTTCACCACTAGATTGGGATAGCTGAACAGACTGTTTTGTCAGGCCGTCTTGGTTTGATCCATGAACAAAGCAGGAAACGCTTTAGTCTGTTATGTACTTGATAACGTGTGCAGTAATTCACTTAGCTAATACATACACATATCTGCATTGTGTTGCCAGTCCTGACGGTTCTCTTCCACACATGAGGTGGCTGACAAAGAGAGAATGAAACCATAAAAGTTCCTGAAACTGAGAGATGTGAAGAGAATAATAATAATATCCTTTGGACTCAGCTATGTGCTAATCATATGCATTTATGGTATATTCTCTTCTATCCTGAGTATTTGGAAGCTGTGGCATCCTGATTGATAGGAAAAACTGGATTGATGTGGGAAGTAGAAAGGAGTGAGGTGCAGAGACATACAGCTACATGGAGTCAGCTCTGCCGAGCCACTGGATGTATCTGCATGGTGTTTGCCAGCACTCTGGAAGAACTAACTACCCAGCTGTGGTGGAGAGCAGTAAAGTCTCCAGGTGTTTGTGCTAATCAGCTTCCATGTTTTGCTTCTGTTTTGACCAAAACTAACTGAGTGACAACATTGGTGTCTGTCTTGTGCATGCCCTTCGGCCCAGTCCCCTCCTCTGCTGATTACTTCTGTCACAGACAGCAGTGAACTGGAGTTAATGAGCCTGGATTGACCCAAATAACCCTTCTCCAAATCTCAATCAAAAGTCCCTCCAGAGGACCCAGGCTTCTTGGAGATTATTGCTCTTTTGCTTGATATGCCACCGGAACAGGTCATGTAGGGCTTACTGGCTCACATGGTATGCCTTACTGGAGTAGCTGTACTTCCTCGTGCTTGCACCTGTCCCTCAGAATAAACAGCTCTCTCCAGTGATCTTCATCAGAAATGGTACTCTCACATAGATAAACAACCACTTGAACGATCTGTCAATCAATAATTGTGAATTAACCATACCTTTCTAGAAATGTGGTCTAGTTCTGTGTGTTATTCATGGCTTTTGCATGGCTAACATGCTTTGTGAAGAAACCTAAGAGTATTTTAGCCAAATACTTGAAACTGCTAGAAGAAAATTTTTTCAACATCCTTCATAAACTTCAGAAATATTTTAGGGTGTCAAGCAGGAATCTGTATTTTCAAGTTAACTGTTTAATGCAAGACTGGGATTGACAATGAAAAGAGGAAAAAAATTATGTCATTGTTAGCAGAGTATTTTTTCTGTTGCAAAGAGATTGAATATATAATTTAATTTTAATTGATATTATCTTACAAGTGGAAATATTAGGTAAGATAGCTAACTGAGAACTTATTTGACTTAAAGAAATTATTAGAGATAAAGTCCTGGTAATTTATCCTGACATACAAATTTAAAAAAAAAAAACCAAAACCCAAAAAACCAGATTGCATTACTTAAGAATCATAATTTATGTTATATTAATTTACAGTATTTTAAAAACTTATTTCTTAATGTTAAATTGTTTACTCAATCAACTCCACATATTTGAATGAATTTGTAGCATTTGAAAGAATTGTAGCAGGAGTAAATACATTCAGGAATGGTTTAGATTAGTCAGATTTCTAAGTAATTCTAAATATGTTTCTGATATCTAGAGATAAGCTTCACTAGCAAAGCTTGGCTCCAGGATTTTACTCAGTGCTGGAACAGAGTGCATTAAGCTGGCTTAGAAATCAGGTCAGGAGTTTATAATTGGTGTTCTAGCTGAGCTTATTTTCAAAGTAGTACTTTCAACTACAAAAGACATGTTTTATTTTGATCTAGAACCAATTTCAAGGCTATAAAGCAGATTAAGTATTTTCTTCAAACTTAATTGCATCAAATGATATTCCAATTTGTGGATGAAAAGCAGGCTAATTACTGTGTAATTAATTATCTTAATTTAGCTGTAGGATGGTGGAATCAGGCTGGTACGATTTTTAGCATGTAATTTTGGAATTATATGAATGGGAATGGAGAGGTTTGAGTTTGTCAGCTGATCTTATTTGTCATTGCAATCCCACGTCAAACTATTCTAAAACAAGACTGCCCAGCCTGTTGACTTACATGTATTTTGTGAGCATCTCCCCTGTGGCTGTCACATTTCGGATGTGTCACGTGTGCCAGTGGGACTGTGATACCTTTTGGGGCTGAATAATTCAAATTTCCCAATTTGGAGGTACATAAATTAGGCAACACTGTGGGACTTGCCAGCAGTGGGCACATATTTTGTCCCAATAGAACCCAAGCCAGGCCCTGAGGGTGGCAGTGCCCCCAGGGAGTCATTCTCACCTCTCTCCTGCAAACTCCTTCCTGAGCTTTTACTTGCCTTTGCTAAAGTGTGTGATATATAGTCAGAAAGACTGGTTGCTGTTGCCCCTTGAGTAAGTTTTAACTTCCGTCAGGTTTAACCACTAGGTTTTGTTGCATCGGTCTATGTTTATGCTCAATTTACAGACTGTGTGAGATTGCTGCTGACTGCAGAAGCACAAGTTGATGCTGCTGATAAAAATGGCTTTACACCCTTGTGTTCAGCGGTTTCTCAGGGACATGTCAAGTAAGTGAAGTCTTAAGATTTTGCCCATCAGCTATTACTCAGTATTATATTCTCTTTACATTATATACTTTATTATTACATTACTCTTGCATTCTTAGGTATAAATGCATTTAACTATCATTTATTCAAAGCATCTGCTGAAACTCATTCATGTGCCATTCTGGTTTTAATATTTTCCATTCATTTTGTTTCCAATTGCAGCTCTTAAGGTTGCTGAATGTGTATTCTTAGTAGCCACAATATGATACTTGTCTACATGGGTGTCATACCTTTGAATTTCTTAATTTTCTTCGAGTTCTCAGCTATAAAACAGGATTAATGGGGGAAGGAGGAAAGAAATTATTTTTGCATTTTTTTTGAAGCATAGAAAACTATGAATATCATATTCAGAGGCCAAAGAACATTTATCTGAGTATTCTCCTTAGTGATATAAAATCAAATACTGTAAACAACAAAGCAGGTCTTTTTAAGGTTTAAGACTTTTTGTATCAGTAACTTTGAAAAACAGAAAAATCTGTATGAGCCAAAGAATATTTCTGAGTAAATTCTTCAAAACATAGTTACAGTGATTTCCTTTTATTTTTTATAGATTGGTGTTTTATGATAGCATGATTGCAAAATTGTGTCTTTTTATCCTGAGAATGAGTACACAACAATTCATCCAGGTGACTGTTTTATTCCTCCCTTCATCAGAGGAGCTGAAGGCTGATGTTGCGTTTCTGTTCTGCAACTACTGTGTATCATAGAATCATAGGAACTAGAATTGAAAGTTGGAAGCACCCACTAGATAACCTTTTCCAGAGCATCCTTACCCAGAAAAAACTATTTCACAAATGCAAAAAGTCTTAAACAGCATGACTAGAAATCTTTATTACAGACTTTACCTTTGATTTCTGTATCTTTTGTTTTGATTATCTTTCAGTTTTTGATTCTTTTAATGTTGCATTTTACTATTTTTATGGATTCTACTCTGATACGGTAATGTATAGGGGTCAGAGTCTTTGGGCGTTATACTGTCCTGGCCTAACAAAGAAAAAGAGTGGGATCCTTATCCTTCTCACAGTCTTCCATGATTATAAGGATCATCAGAGATTCTTGCCACTTCTTAGAGGACTTCAAGCTTATCAACTAATGGGCATCTTTTACTGGAAGTCTTAATCCAGAAGCAGCAGATTCCCATTTGGTATTTTGAGCACAGAAATACATATCTAGTTAAATGTTCCTGTGTTTTACATAAAATCTCTGAAAATTACATGTGGCATGACAAGATGAACCAAAAATACACTCTTCATACTCTCTCACTAAAATAAATATCTTAGACTTCATTTAAATAGGAAGCTATTTGTTTCTCTGATTTACCATCACAGCACTTTGCTATGTATGTCTGCTGTGTTATGATATTTCAGACTTTATATGCTTTTTCCCTTAGAGTTACTTAGGTAGCATAAATCCCTAAACACTTTTCTTGCTTTCACTTTTTTTGATGCTAAACATGAAAGAGTTGCAAAAGTGAGTGGAATAATAACAAGGTGTTGTGTTTTAACGCCAGCCAGTGACTAAGTACCATGCAGCTGCTCACTCAGTCACCCCCTGCACAGTAGGATGGGGAGGACAATGGGGAAAAAAGTAAAACTCATGGGCTGTGATAAAGCAGTTTAATAGGTTAAGAAAAAGCTGTACGTGCAAGCAAAGCAAGCCAAGGAATTCATTCACTACTTCTTATCGTCAGGCAGGTGTGCAGCCATGTCCAGGAAAGCAGGGCTCCGTCACACATAACGGTTACTTGGGAAGACAAAATGCCATCACACTGAACTTCCCTGATTTCCTCCTTCTTCCCCCAGCTTTACGTGCTGAGCAGGACGTCCTGTAGTCTGGAATATCCCCTTGGTCAGTTGGGGTCAGCTGTCCCAGCTGTGTCCCCTCCCAACCCCTTGTGCCCCGCCAGCCTCCTCACTGGTGGGGTGAGGTGAGAAGCAGAAAAGGCCTTGACTCTGTGTGAGCACTGATCAGCGATATCGAAAACATTCCTGCATTATCAACACCATTTTCAGCACAATTCCAAAACTATCTCTGTAGCAGCTACTATGAAGAAAATTAACTCTATCACAGCCAAAACCAGCATATAGGGCCAGCCAAAAATATCAGAGAGACTGTGAATGCTTCAGGCTGTTTGAATTGTTGATCACTTCAAAGTTCTGGCAGAATTTGGGGCTATAGTTTAGCCTGTCCCCTTTCAAGTGTTGTGTTGTTTAGCTCATGTTACTTGTACTAAGAATCTGGGGTTAATGACAGCAACAAAACTACTATTAATTACACAGTACTTGTCTGTGACAGATTTGCTAGCCAGTCCCCTGTGACACGTCAGTTAACCTTGTTGCTGAAGTGGCACAATACTGTTGTTCCAGTTCCAGAAAGAAATAACAGTTGTTTGGGACTGTTCAGTAATAACACCAATTCAGAAAGTGCTTTTAGGAGAAACTTTCAAAATCATTTCCCATGTGGTCCAGGCCAGGCTGACCTTACCTGACCTTGAGTTGGAAAGTCAGTGTAACATTTCCAGAATCACGGAATACAAAGCAAAACAACAAAGCAGATATTTTTAACATAGGAGACTTAAAAATCAATCTGCAGTTGCTTTATCGAGGTGTCCTGTTAGGAGGCCATCTCAAGATGACTTTTGTGACTGTAGGGTAAGGATACATGTTCAACATTTGATAAGGAAAAGCATTACTCTTATTTGTGTTTTTTTCTATTTCTGCATTTTCAGAAAGTGCAGCTAAATAATTCATGTTATCTGTTTCACTCTTTTATGAAATTGGTCATTTTATCTTTAACTTGATTGATTGTTCTGACTTAATAAAAGGAGAAATTTTTATAACACTTGTAGGTTTTTCATCTGTAATTTCTCATATGCTTATATATTTATATATATCTTACATTGTTTTAAATATTTTGTCATCCTGTTTGCTATAGTATGGTCTCCTAAACAGTAGTTCTATGGCATTGCGTTAGGTGCCTTGAGGCTTTATTGTTGATACCTTTCCATTTTTATGGACTAATAAATATTGAGCCAGAGAGATGGGGAGTTATCTTTGTTTAAAGCCCTTGTTTGAACTGCAGAGGGAATAGACTGGAATTAAGATTTTTCTAAAGCCTTGAAAGTTGCTGAAAAACTGCATTTGGGAAGGGAAAGGGAGCCAACCCTGGCACAAGAAGCAGGAAGAAAACCGGACCTACTGCCTCAGGGTTATGAGGAAGTACAGGATGTTGGATTCAACTGCTGGTCCCTAGTGAGTCACTCTCCAACGCTTCACCTAATGCTCTGTCCTCCCTTATTCAGTAGCTGCTACCAGCACACCCCGAGCCACCCTCTGGAGTAGCCTCCATTCAGGGATCTGCATGGTAGGTAGTGCCCCAGCTGTTTTGCCATCCCTACCGGTTTACTTCCCTAGGCCGGTGTCTCTTTTGCTGGTATCTAAAGTTAGTCTTAGTCCTTTCTTTTTTGTTTTTCTTTTTAAAACTATTATAAATATCATGAGTCAGTAAAGAAATGTTACTTTTTTGCACAGCTGAAGGCTTTTCTTAAGCAGGTGTCATCAAGTTTTTATTAGCCTTATGAAATTAAATGTTTTATATTCACCATTTTCAAATTACAGTAGTTTAAGATTTATGGGTTTAAAGTAACTTGATTTTCTGTCTTTATATCTGTATATGTATAAAATTATACCTTATCCTTGTGTATATTGGATGGATAAAAACACAGGTAGATCTGTATCCATAAAATCAGTACTTTATTAAAAAATCATTTAAATGTTGTAAGTTTTGAAGAGTTTTTGGATGTCGAATATAAGGTAATTTTACTACCTTATTGTTTGCTGTAGGTGTGCAGAATTATTAATGATGTATCAAGCTGATATTAACCATGCTGCTGAAAGAGGACAGACACCTTTGTACCTGGCCTGTAAAAATGGAAATAATGATTGTATTAAGCTACTGTTGGAAGGTGGAGCAGATCGAACAGTAAAAACCAGTGTAAGTTAAAAGATTTTGTAAAGTTAAAGTATCTTGTATAGGACTGAATAGTTGCAAACACCTAGGAAATATTTACATTAAAATATTTATTTAAAGTTTTCTTCAAAGCTGGACTAAACCATGTAATTTGAAATTAGTATTTTGTTCTTTTCGTCATACTTTCTGTTTGGTTTGGGGTTTGTATTTTTGGTGGTGGTGGTGGTTTGGGGTTTTTTTAGCTATGTATTGTCTCTAAAATCTCCTAAATTATGCAACATCCATATCACTTTACATATTTTAGATTCTGCCTGCAGTTTGCTACAGACTTTTTTCAGCACTGGATTTGCAAAACAGAACTCTTCTGGTTTGACTTATTTGTAAGGTGGAAAAGTGGAACAGGGATTTTGTTTCCACCTTTTATGTTAGGGTGCTTTATTGTTGTCCTTGAGGGGACCCCAACCACCAAGTTTGCCAGCCAGTATTGTAAAGTCTCATATATCACAAATGGGAGAATATGGAAAAAAAAAAAAAAAGTATATTCAGGAGAAAGGGAGGAGGACTGTCTCAAAATTAGCATCCAGGTATTGCCATTTTCAGGTGCTTTCCTGAAGTTTTTCTTAAGACTTTGACACAAATGTGACAATAAAGGCAGGGTACGGGCTGTCCAGAGACACAGCACAAAGTATTAGCTTCATAGTACACTATGCTCCTCTGTTACACTGAACTTTTTGATTCATTTAGTTTGGACATGGAAAATAAATATATCTGACTTGAAATGAGAGAAAGTTATGATGTCCAAGTCATGAAAATATCTTACTGATAAATTGATTAATGCAACATGAAACAAATAATTGAGCGTTAGAGTTGTGTTAGTTTGATAGATGATAAGGAAACAATCTATTAACAGCATATAAGTCTTATATCACTTAGACTCTTCTAAAAGTTCTGAGGTCTCTGGTGGACTGTCCTGGGAGAGAGCTATAAAATTTTATTTCTGCTACATTTTCTTCCCTCTCTTTCTTCTACCCCAAACACATATAAGCAACAATGTTTTCCCAAAGGATTATTATGTCACTCTTGCTTATCTTTAGAATTTCCAAACAGACCCTTCCATTCAGATTCATTGCTTATGTAAGTTCCTCAAACATTTTTCTATGTATTTGGTGGGAGTGTGCTTTTTGCTTTTGTTTTTTTTTTAGGATGGCTGGTCACCAATTCACGCAGCAGTGGATTCTGGTAATGTTGACAGTCTCAAGCTCCTTATGTACTACAGAGAGCCGAACAATGGGAACTCTTTGACTGATGCAGAGCCTTATTTAGACTACTTTGATTTGGAGAAGAGAGAAGACAACTATAGCAGTAGAGTAAAGCCTGTTATTTCTGCAGATCTCATCAACCATGCTGACAAAGAGGGCTGGACTGCTGCTCACATAGCAGCATCAAAAGGCTTTAAGGTCAGTCTATGTGAACAAGTTACAGTAACCTGATAGAATTTAGTTCCTTCTTACCTTTGAAGAACTAAAACTTAGATGTCAAATCTGAGTTTATCTGTTTTATTGTCACACTTGATTTAACAGAGACAGAGAGATACTTCCAGTGGATAATTTACCCGAGAAGCAAGGTGTCAAATGGGGTGAATTGTCATATTTAAATGCCTATTTCTTTTGGGACTACAATAAAAAGAGAAAATGTGGTAACTTGAGATTCAGATTTTCAAATTTAAGGTGAGGTGAATCCTACCCTAAATGCCAATTCGTTGGGTGTCATGTATTTAATATAGATATTAGGTGGACATAAATTCCAGTTACAGTTAAGGACAATTTAACTATGAACAATTTTTCCCATGGGAGGGAGGGGAGGAAAAGAAATTTGAGAATCAGATTTGTGCAGTAATACGTTGTTTAATTTGTTATTTTGGGCATCCTTTTTAGCAAACAATGAATAAATACTTGGGGGTTGGGATAACTGATGACATGGAGAATGACTGGACAGGTCTTAATGATGATAAACAGGAAGATTTCTGGAAAATTGATATTACTTGAAGGATTTGACATCAGAAGTTTTACACTGACTGTATAAAGGATTTTTTTTTTTTTATATGACAGCTGTCAGTTGGATCTTGCTGTGAAACTTTTACCCGGGGAGAAAACAGAGGATGCTAAACACAGAAGAGCGTGGATTTTAGGAAAATATAGTCTAAGACTTCAAAAATCAGCATATGATTACATGCCTAATTTAATATCTATCATCATATTGGGGGGGGGGTGTGTCCTGATAAATTTACTATGATACATTCAAAATAGGCACAGATTTAAGATTCAGTTTATTAAATGATGGGTTTTTTTAGGGACCAGACACTGCTTACTCAGCATTTCACATTAATATTCATTCCATTACCAGTGTCTGTTAGGCAGATACAGACTCTTGTTTCAGTTTCCACTCATCTCAATTCAGATGGAGTTTAACATGTTTGTTATAGTCTGCAAATACCTAAATAGTGTGCAATATGTTGCTTCTTTCTGCAATAATATAATTCTCAGGAACTTGGAAGCAAGGTTTTATTTGCTGTCTAAAAGAGGCTTTGGCCAGGTGTTCTCGCTGAAGGCTCTGACACTGAAAGTCTTCACATATACGTTTCATGAATAACTTAGGGCTTTGAGTTTCTGAGCATGTTCCAAGTCATCTGTTTAATAAGATCTCCACTGAAGGCTGAGGGTATTCTTGTAGGTGATGAAGGCAATATATAGCTGGCATTCAGATTCCTCGGTTTGATGTTGCAGAGACTTTATATAATTATGTTTGGTTAAATGCATGTATTGACTTGAGACATGTTTGGGATATTAAGAAGCTAAAGAAAGCTTAATAGTCATCTTCAAGTACTGCTAACACTTTGACTTTATGCTCTAATCCTTTATCTGCACTGCATGTTGTTCATGACACTACATGGTAGTTGCATATAAACAGTGCTGGCACTTGCACCCTTTTCTTTTGTGATTGGCAGGTGCCATTCTTTACAGATGTATGCTAGGGTATGTTAGCTGCTATCTCATAGGCAAAAGAGCCAACAAAACATGTTATTCTACTAAGGAAATAAGCCTTATTTCTTTGTTCCACTTCTTTCTTCCCTCTACTTCCTACTGACAACCTTACAGTTCAGTCCTCTGCCTTCTGCTGTCTTTGCCATTCATTACACCCATTTGAGAGACAGAGTTAACTTACTAACCTGACAAGAAAATATGCTGCTTTTCTTTTCTTTTTTTTTTTTTTTCCTGGTTAATTTTCTTCTGGCAAAGTTAGTGAGCTAATTGCTTTTTTAAAAGTTCTTACAAGTGCTGGAACCACAATCTGGTAAAATTTAATTTCACAGGGAAATACAGCTTGAATGACTCTTATATTTATGAAAGGTTTGAGAGTACCACGTATACTGACAAAGGTCTTTCTGTTAGAACAGCTGCTGCAACAAGCCACTGTTCTGAATCGAAATACTTAACAGCTACTTTCTCTGTGTTTTCAAGGTTTGGTTTCTCTGCTATGATTAACCCCAGCGGTTATCAATACAGTATCAACTAGTATCATTTCTGAAAGTATCTTTTTTTTTTTTAATATGAATATTTGTCCTTGAAAGGCATGTCTGAGGATGACAATGCTTTCATGAAGGCCACTTGTATTGTTGCTGAAAGGCTGGTCATTAGAAAACAGGACTTAATCAGTCTTCTGAGCGCTGATCAATCAACACTCGAATGTAAGAGAATGTAGTGAGGGCTGGTTTTTTTGGTTTTGTTTTTTTTTTCCCCACTAGTTTTGGAGGATCTATATAATTATTTTTTTTTCATATCATTGTATGTTTGCATCAATCCCAAATTATCTGCTAGTAACTTGTTTCTATTGAACTGTAATGAATTTTTTCTTTTGTTGAGTATATGACTTTTTTTTAAAGTCTTTGAATTTTAAGAGAGCATCATGTTGTTGGCATCCACAAAATGTTTGTGCTGTGACTTCAACAGAAATGCATTTTTATTTCACTGCATTGTTACTATGCTCGCAGAAATTCAGGTTTACCTGCCAAAGAAGAGGCTTGCAAGGTGATTTTAAATTTTTTTTTTTTCTTTTGCCATGTACCACTAAGATGTCAGACATAATGAAAACTCATACTTGGTAAATTGCAAAGAGAAAACTGGTTCTATGGATTGCCATCTGAATAGATTCATTAATTAATCTGTATTAAGCTTTAGAATTGCTTTTTTTAGTGTTGCTTGAACACTGAGGCCAAGATGTTTGAAACAGGATGCATAATGAGGCTTCTATTTCCTTATGTGAATTCCTAAACTAGTGGCTAGATGTTAAGAATTTATCAATTCAGCTCATCAGCACCTGATGCTTGGAGACTGCAGAAGCCTGGGTGCATATGTTCTGCTTTTTCAAAATCTTGATTTGAGACTTTCAAGTCTGCTATAAAATATTTTTACTTCTGGTTTATAACTCTGTGAGGAACATCATTTTGATGTTTGTATATATAAACTCCATAGCTGACTATCCTTGGAAATGCACGCCTAAGAATTAGGAGTCTAACTGCATATTGGTAGAATTCTTTAATGCAGCAAACAGACAAGTAAATAATACAGTTCTTACCTTTGCAGAACTGTCTAGAAATCCTTTGTAGCCATGGTGGACTAGAGGCTGAGAGAAAAGATAAGTGTAATCGAACATTGCATGATGTTGCTACTGATGATTGCAAACATCTCCTAGAAAACTTAAGTAAGTAAATGCTATCAACACTATATAAAAATGTTTTTAGTAAAGAGCTTGTGGGACGAAAATGAGAAATATTAGAAGAGTAGTTGTTACTTTTCTGGCACCACAGAATTAAGTTTTAACCTAGCAAGTTTCTGTTCTACAAATTTTGCAAAAGCATATGATAAAATTTCATTGGAGATTATTAAATGACTCACAGCTTTGCTTTTAAGACAGTTCAAAAAATGGTATATATTGTACATGCGCAAACATCCATATTCTCTTAAAGGTTCTGAATTTAATATCAGTAATTACTTTTTCCGAAGTTGTTATCCTATTTTCTTTTCTTCAAATTCTTGCATAAAAAATCACTTAGTGGTGGATACTTATCAAATTTCCTTAAGCTAAGACAATCATCTAGTCATATCTGAATTTCTTTTTAGAGCATAGTTTTATTTGTCTCTTTCTAATTGTTGAGGGGATTGTTTGCTTTATTCTTCAAAAAAGGTCTTAGAGACAACATCAGACAACTTTTTTCCAACATCAGTAACTTCTATCAGAAGATTGTTCTTCTGTTGGAACCTGTAGTCATCTTCCTTCTCTGTAAATTTTCTTGAAATTCAGTAGAGTAGGCTGACCTGTGTATTTCTTGAGTTGAGAACTTACACCATCCACTCACAGATTCTGTGTTTTCTGTTTCTCTGTATAGTCAGAAGTATTGTCTTGGTAGATTTGTACGCTTTCTATTTTTTTACTTCTTTTGTGTTGTGGGAGGCAGGGCTGTGGGTAGTCAAGTTCACTGATTATCAACAGACTAGGGAAGCTTTCTGTATGCTGCTTCTGATTTTCCTCTTCAGTTGTTATAATATCTAGGTTCTTACCGTTTTAGTGTAGGTACAGAGGGTAACACAACTCGCTTCCTATTAGGCACTCCTCTGTGGTCTACTGCTTTATTAGACTGAAGCAAATTTCTGATGGTTGAATCTGTAGCCTGTTAAATTGATGCTTGTTTTATTTTCATCAGTCCTAGCACCCTATTTCTCTGATCAGGCTTATTGTGAATCCAACTGCTTTTATCAGGTGGGAACCTTTGGACTCCATTTCTCTTCTTTTGTTTGTTAAGCCTATAGTTAATATCAGTGCAATCATAATTAGCTTTTTTTCCCCCCATAATATCTGGTCGGGGGAAGTTTGGAAACACTACTCTTGCATCTGGGTATATGCCCCGATAAGACAAGACTGCGTTTTGGTAAGCTGTGTGTTTACCATCCGCACAATCCAGTGAGGTTTCCACCGTAAGGAATTACAACATGTAGGACAGGAGGATGTGCTCCTACAAATCTGAAAGACTGGGGGCCAGGATTGCCAACTAAGCCATAGAGGTCACATGCACTGAAATTTAGGTATACGCTGTACCTCTCTCCTAGGGGCCTGGTTCCTTGTAGAGCACCCTCTGTATTTCTTGCAGTCATTGCTCATTTCCCTGAGGTCCGGCCATCAGCAGGGCAAGCCTTTGATACGTTTCTCACAATCCCACATCTGAAGGATGCCTTTGGGTAATCTTTTCCCTATGGCAGGCTAGTGGGTTTAAATCAGAGCTTTTCTGACATCAGAAAAGCTTCATTGGTTTGTATCAGCTGAAGATTTGGCTGCTGAGCTCAAAAGCAAAACTGTTGCAAGATTTCATAGTAAGCTGATACCGTTTTTTGTGGTGCACTTATTTTTAATTTCAGAGATAATTTCTGAAAGGTATTGTTTTGGCATTAAAGTTAGAAGATAGTTTCATTTTCACTTATAGTGATCTAAATGATGACTGCTGTTGCTTCTGTTGAGTTGTATTCCATTTTTCAAAAAGCAGGATTTAAAATAACTTTATTGAATTAATTTTGTTTCTAGAATGTGCATGTAAATTTTTCATGCTTTTTTTTTCCCCCATTTTTTTTGTCAATTTATTCTACAGCAAATCCAATACACCCTTTCAAGTGAATTTTCTGTCTTAGCTCTTAGCTTTTTATTTCAAGACATTTGGCTCAGCTAACTGTGTTTTCCACTTGTGCACTAGTGCCAGAGAATTCCTTTCTGCATTGATAATAAAAATGTGCACAACCACAATAAACTGAAACGTTAAGACACTACCTACCATCTGTCTTAATTTATAAGAAATTAGTCTGTAAAGAGGAAATAAAAGATTAAGTAAGTTTTATCTTGTTTCCTGTTATTTAAGCACAATAATACTGATTTTTTGTAAGGTAAAAAAGATAGATACCTTGGTATTTGTTTTTCATCACTGCTCTGATTTTGTGGTAGTAATCTGTGCTGCTTTTTAACATTTGCTTTTCTGTAGCAGGAGTTATTTTGCAGCTTTCCTTTGCAATATTAGATGTTGTTGGTCTTTAATAATAAGATTTTTTAAATTGAGCTTTACAGTTTTTCTGATTCTTGGTTTTCTGTTTTTCAACAGATGCTCTTAATGTACCTGTAAGGATTTCAGTCAGTGGCATTGAACCAGCTCATTGTGGTACAGAGGAATTTGATACAGAGAACACAATATGTGCTTTAAATATCCGCAAACAGACATCATGGGATGATTTTTCAAAAGCAGTGAGTCAGGCAGTGACAAACCATTTCCAAGCAATCGCTTCTGATGGATGGCGGAGCCTAGAAGACCTGTCATTTAACAGTGCTGCAGAATCCAACATTGGCCTCAGTGCAAGCAGTATATTATCTGTCAAACTAGGTATTGATATTGGTGTCATAAGAAAAGCAAAAATTCGGGGGTTTTCTTGAATTTATGAAATCTTACATGTCAGATAAAAATTTTCACAGATTTATGGATTTTTTTAAAGCTTAGACTAAGAAAGACCAATACTAGCTATGGAACTTTGAACAGTGCTGGCATGAAAGCATTCTTTACTTCTAGTTATGTGTATGGTGCAATTCATTAAGCACTTTAATATCATCTTGAGGACCATGAGGGCCTATGTTATTTAGTCCTTTAACCAATTTAGTACTCCAGAGAAGGAATCTATGTTACAGGTGAAACAAAACAAAGCAAAGCCCACACTATGTCTTTACAGTACATCTATAATGTACAGTAAATCCACACTATAAATCATCAGCAGAGGTAGAACAGAACTAGTCCTGTTTTATGTCACTTCACTTACCAAGGTAAAACAGCAAAATCCTTAAAATGATGAGAAATTGTCCAAAATGAGGTGGTAGTAGTAACTGTTGAATAGGATACTGAAAATTCATGTGCTTCATCTTAAATCCCTTTCCCCCCTCCACCTGCCCACAACCTCAAAATAAAAAGAAAAAAAAAACTATTCACATTAGACTGGGGAAATTACCTTGTTTTACATTATTTTGCATGTAAAGACAAGCTAGCTATTAAACTTACATCTTAACAGGCAGAAAACATTTGTATGCTCAGTCATGTATCAAATACTAGTATGATTTATTACGTGGGACTGGTTTGTTTGTCAATATGGCTGTGTATGCACACAATCTTTGTAAGCAACTGAATATGCTTGAGCATAGGACACCTTATATAGATACAGGGAATAACTCTCTATTTTTTTCTTTTTAACAGGAAATGTTTCATGGTCAACAGGTCAGATTTTTTCCCAACCACCATGGGACTTTTTGAAGAAGAACAGAGCTGAGCATATCACAGTGTTTTTGTTTGGTAATTTTCAGTTCATAATTTTCAATTTTGAATGTTAAGACACTTAATATTAAATACATAATTGAGATTCAATTTCTTCAGTGTTGCTTGATCCTCAGAAATATCATATACAAGTAAATGTTTAACTAGATTTGAAAGGGCCTACAACATTTGAAAAATATGCTGGGACATAAAAGTCCCACTACCTCTTTCAATTATATAGTAGTATCCATTTTACTTATGTCATGGATACCTGTGAATCTATGTTGCTAGATGAATGTCTTTCATTTCTTTACCATTTTAATTTGCATAGCCTGTAATTTTAGGAGATGGCTGTAGAATGCTGCATGAAAAGTGTATGTATCCATCATACATGCTTAAAAACATGAGAGATTTAGAGAAGCTATTTGTGTATTTCTTTTTAAAGGACCTCAAGAAGGCTGCCTAAATAGTGTGACTTACGCATCTATGATCCATCTTCAGACACTTCAGAATTACCTCCGCCTGGTAAGTACTAAGCTGTCTTCTCTCTGCGTGCTATTTATACATGAAAATATTTCTGTAATGCTTTTGACTAAAAAGAATTGATCTTCTATTCTGTGAAAGAATGTCAAGACTTCTAAAAAATGAAATGGGATGAAAGCTGTTACTTTAAAAGAAAGTTCCTACTAAATCTTACCCAAATAACTTAAGTTACGTGAGGGCATTAAATTTCTTCTTTAAATAGCTGCCATCTGATTGACTGAACTGCTTAAGAAAATATATTAAAAGCTCTATGATGTCTTATTTCTTTCCAAAGTTACTTCATTTCACTTTTTTGAGGGGAAAGTAAATTAAAATAACATTCATGTAAGCAATTGTTTGAGACTCCAATTTTATTATCTGCTTATCTATATCTCCTGTAACACCATTTCTTTAATACTTCAAAATGTAAGGATGATTGGATGATATGAGTTAACTGTCATAGGTCATTTGTTTTAACATTGCTAATCAAATCAGAATTAGTTTAAAATCTGTGTAATTTCTGCTGTTCCCTTGGATAGTATTTTACGTTGCTAGAAGTTATGTGCCGTAGGTTTCTGCTATATTCAACAACGAGGATATGTGTATTCCCTTACTGACTTTCTAGAGATAAAGTAATTTTACAGTAAAGATAGAGTAAATCACTTTTATTCTACTGTATTGATAATATGATCCCATTTCAACTAGAAATAAAGTCCTTAGTCTAAGTCATTAAGTTAGCAGTGACTTAAACTGCTCTTTGATGATTTTAACATCAGTCTGGTTCATCTGTTTTAATACAAATTGGGAAAATATTTGTGATTCCTAAACTTATCCTTCCTACGTGAATTTTTAAAGTTTTAATGACTGTTATAATGAAAAAATACCTTTTCATGTAGTTTTACAAATTAGGATATAAATTTATCAATCTCTTTCCATGATGCTGTACACACATATTGCCTATTTTGAAACTAATATAGTAAGGATTACCAGCTCCAGTAGTGCAAAACAAAGAATTTTGTCTGTTAGGTGCTGTCTCATCTAGGTAAAAAAAAAAAAAAAATCCAAGTCTATGAAATTTCAATAATAATTTATTGTCTGTCTGTAGGTTGAACAATACCGTAATGTCATTTTCCATGGTCCAGAAGGAAGTTTGCAAGATTATATAGCATATCAGATAGCGGCCTGCATGAAGGTATTAACACAAAAATATAAAGTAAATTAGTTCATAAATTAGAGCTTGCACTATTTCACCAAATCTGTAAATTTTCAACACAGCAAAAACAAGTGGCTTCAGGATCCACGTGTGAGATCGTTAAAGTTGAAGTGGATGCTGGTTTCTCCAAGGAGCAGCTTGCAGAACTGTTCATCAGTAGTGGTAAGGTTATTTCAGCA